>BLSH010060466.1:278818-303712 GCA_018402905.1 Glandirana rugosa
CTTTATGTATATGTCCTCAACAAAATCGACAGTTTCCTCAACAGTAAGACCCCTTAATTTCACAATGATTTGGGTCATTATACTTTTATGGGGGGGGGACGTCACGGGTGTCGAATATTTAAAAGAAAAATGTACTTTTACGACGGTGAGTGGGCACTGCAGGGGGGGGGTATTTTCATATTACTGGGTTTAGTAACACTTTAATTCCCCAGAATGACAACTCCTTTGACAGCTAAAACAACTCCTGTATATGTATTTCAACTGTGTATTTTTTTTGTTTCCCCGGAGTTCCACTTTTTCAGACATATAATCAGCCTGTGTTTGAGCAGCTGAAAATATCAGGCACTCAGTAGAGTAGAGTAAATAGAATTGCAATCATCTTATAGGTATTCTTCACTCGTTACTGGCTCTACACACCTGCACAGGCCAGGAAAATTATTAGCAATAATGTCTATAATGGATTTGCACAGATAAATCCATTCTCCCTTCAACACCTGGGAACAGATAGTATTCTATCACCAAGCACCTGTTATCCGTTAGATAACAGACGAGATGGATCAGGCACCGTGCTCTTCCCTTGCTATCTATTCTCCTGCGCCCACTGCTTGTTCACAAAGTAAAGAATGGGAGTTATGAGGTTAACCGGAGGTAATTAAGCTAGATAGCAAGCAGGGCAGCAGCAGTGGATGGGCTTGTTTATTTTCCATAATCATATTGATTCAGAATCTCTGTGGAGTTTATTTCATTTGTAACTAGGACAAGAGATCAAAGCGAAACATTCCTGCGGCTTTTAAGACCTAGATACCTTTAGTCCAAGCCATAGCATGCCAGTCTGGAGAGCTTTAACTGTCTAGCTGCGGGGCTGCCGCCATGAAACGCTGTCCCCAGAACTTAAAAAAAGGTTAATTACAGCAAATGACAGTCAGGAGTTTGTTCTACCAATATTTCATGAAAGCCAGCCTGGTGGGAGCAGCCATTTTGTTGGTCCGCATACCCCATTAATTATTTTGTACAGACAAGCAAATAATTAATTCAATCAACAAGAACATGACATTTCCATTTTTTGCTTCTCTGAAATATCATATGTTTGGATCTGCGTGCATCAAAAACAATGACAACAGAAGAAATGACATGCTTCTAAATGGTAATTAAGCCTAATTCTGTTTTGTTGCAATGAACAATGCTTAATTTGAATGCTTTGGGAAATTAAGAGCACTTTGGGCTTAAGCTGCCCATAAATTTAACAGGATGACCTGTTTGAAGACAAATATTGGTAAGCTTGGCTTTGCTGACCTCACAAGTTTACATCAATGAATGGGGAACAGATTGGGTAGCAGGAGGCTGCTGATGATCTATGGGGAGAATGTGTAGAATCGATTAGTGTAGCCATCTGATCATGGCTGGTGGGGTTAATCCAGCCACATTTGATGACTGTCTTTTCATGTTTTCAGAAAGTAATATTGCTAATATTACTACAAATAGTGCTATCAGGCCCCGTGCACACTTGCTAATGGGGCTGTTAGTGAAGGATGGGCTCGGGTGTGTTCAGAACCGAACATGCCCGAGCCCGCCAGAAGTGAACTCTGCACTGCGCTAATCACAGGCAGTGAGACATTCCCGGATCGCTACAGCTGTTCATCGAGGAAATGTCTCACTGCCTGTGATTAGTGCAGTGCAGGCTTCACTTCCTGGCGGGCTTGGGCACGTTTGGTTCAGAACACGCCCGATCCCATCCTTAGATTACATGTGGGAGACCCAGCAGGGGCTCTGGCGATTAGCTGGGGGAGGCAACCACATTGAAAAAATTGGGAGGCTGGGGTCACTGGTGTTATTACAAGCTCTTCCTCATACCTAGCAATTCTAAGCATAGGAATATATCTGTTCCCGCACAACACCAGAACCCTATTCATGCACATCCTTTTTGCAGCTAGATTATTGATTATGCATAAATGGAGACGCTCTATAGTGCGTAATCTTTCTGATGTGATACTCCAGCTAAACATGTCCAAACAGTATGAACTTTGTTTTGGAGTAAGGAGTTGCTGCACGTTCACAAGGAGGATGAGATGAACGGAGCGAGGAGTGCAACGAGACATTGCAGCAATATGATCACAGTAACTGCGACTTGGAAAAACGGCGTACGCTTGTTGGAGATAGAGGTACCATACATGAGATATTAGTGCACCGAAGGCCAGCACCAGGCAGTAGTTAGCATTGACTAACCCACCGGCCACTCGGGGGAAGTGTGTCAAGACTTGCTTCTTGGACATAGGGGCAGTACATTGTCAATTGCCTAGTACATCTATATATGCACACTTAGCGATTAGTCATCCCCATACATCTAGAGTGTCTGCACCATACACGGGAAGCAATTGGCCAGCATTCTGTGCACTTCCATCATTATAACCATTGCATATCATCCATAGGAGGATTCACGTGGAATGAGACATTACACAGTCATTGGAACTCTATCCACTCCTTGTCATTTGGATTTATAGGAATACCGGGGGCAGGCAGGTTACCCACCCGCATACCCTCCCCTCCCCCTCCCTCCCTCCTTTTCCTCCTTCTCTCCATTCATCATGACTCGAGTCACCGGGGATGATGCACATCATGAATGTCCGTACATTTTGCATTGGTAATAGTACTATATGGGGAATTCCCCATAGGACATTCATGGTGTGCACCTGAGCTGGCGTCCGGACGAATTTTATTGTGTGTTATGTGTTGTGACACGTCATAGTCCGTCTTCATGTGATAGGTTTGGTTGAATCAATAGGGGTACTGTCCCCAATATTTTTAGTGGGCCTTAGCACGGTGATAATTATTATATTATATATGTTTTATAATTAATAAACTTTTTGTATCCATTGACTCTGCTTAGTGCCACTCATTTGACCATCTCTTAGTCTTCACTGCTCTGTGTGGGACATTTTTTGGTGTGAACTTTGTTTTGCCCTATGTTCTGAAATGCCCACAAAATTCAAGAATACATGGGGACTATGGCTTGAATTTCTGAGAGTCTATGGGCAACTTCCTCAACTATGGGTATTCTGTAACTGATGTTCATCCTTATTGCAGTTTGTTAGAAGTATTGTACATAAATAATCTGAGGTGGGGTGTCATCGTTCAGAAACTATGAAGTGTTCACAAGAGGCATCATCCTAATGGTAAAGATTAAATTAGGGAAGGAATAGGGAACGCAGGACTTTGAGTATGCCTCTATGGAACACAAACAACTCAATGAATATAAAAATACAAGTTTTATTAGTCACATACATAAAAAAGGTTTTTAACAGATAGACAAAATGTTTCAATATAAACCCCAAACACTATTACAGTACATATAATGGAGATGTCAGGACTTCAATAGTATGAACCATGATCATCGGAGGGAATTAATTATGCATTTCGTAGGGACACCCACTTCTTCAGGAACCTTCGAAGATCGTTTATACCCTGTACCTCTATGGTTCAATTAAAATCCAGACCCAAAAGGGGGAAGATAGTGGAGAAGAGAAGGAGACCAGACTACTCCCTGTCCCTGACCAATCCAAAATGCACAGGTACACCAAAGAGACCTACAAATGGCTACTGAGTGGGGTCACTCACAAAATGGGTAATGTGCCCATCAGTCCGCGGTACACTCATCCGTCACTAAAATTGTTAGAAGTATTGTTGTAGTGTCTTCTATTTGAGAATTATACCCCTGTATTTTGTCTATTCTCTCTTTTCGACTGTGCAATTGATCCATTTATTGTATGAACATTGCATTGTTTATCAGATGTAGTGAATGGTACAGCGCAGTCTATCAATAAATTCAACTCCCTTAATTGCCCAGCAATTGTATAAGTGCACATACATATACTGGTGTTTAGCAGACAAAAATAAAGTGCATAACATAACATCAGTGATATAAAATAATCAATATCATCTCTAAAAAATTCCTGTGATAAAAAACTGACATAAAGAACTGTCCATTCCGCTGTCCAACAAAAGGGTGACCCTGATGAAGTCACGTGACGTGACGTAACGCGTAGGAGGAAGTGGCTGGATTATCACGATACTGGAGGCATAGTGAGAGGCGTTCTGACGCCGCTGTTTACTATTCTTTACCTGCGTTTATTACATGCATTTGATGTAAGCATATTTTATTGGGTTAGATAAACTAGTTGATTTTAACATACTACACTATGGAGGCCCTTTGTCTTTTCCCCCCTGGAGAAAGGAGGAAGGGGGGAGATAAGTGGATCGGGAGAGAGTTGCCCTAAGAGAGTGTTACATATACACACAGGCGCAATATCTCAGGCATTGAGGTGAGAGTTCTGGGAGCACGATACGGGATTGTGGCACCTACTGAATAGCCCTTTTGGGGTGCAGCATCGGACCCTCTCCAAATAGGCTGACTCTGGCACGAGTGGAGCACATATTTATTTCATCTATTTGAGCATGATTTGCACATAGGCACTTGGCACTTTATCTAAGAAGATTACAGTATTCTAAAGACATTTATGCATTTTTATTAGTTATTTATGAACAGTACAATACCGCAATACTTGTTTACACGCTTTTGTTGCACGGCGGAATGGACAGTTCTTTATGTCAGTTTTTTATCACAGGAATTTTTTAGAGATGATATTGATTATTTATGTCACTGATGTTATGTTATGCACTTTATTTTTGTCTGCTAAACACCAGTATATGTATGTGCACTTATACAATTGCTGGGCAATTAAGGGAGTTGACTTTATTGATAGGCTGCGCTGTACCATTCACTACATCTGATAGTACATCTATATACTGTGTTATATATTAGGTATAGCAGCAACCTAGTGTTTGTTAATATATACACATTTTTAGGAATATATAGTAGCGCAAGGGCACATTCACACTTATTGCATTGTTTATGATGTAAAGTTTTCAAAAATTCAATAAAACGTATTATCATAAAATCATAAAAAAAAGCTATGGCATACAATGACATTTACAAAAAAAAAAAAGAAAGAATTAGGAGACGGACATCTTCCACAGCTAATTGCTGCTGTCTGCATCCAGGGCCAATCATTCAAAGGTAAGTACTCTATAAGTGATTACACAAGAGCAGCAGTGTTTAGCTACAGGAGCTGTCAGCCTCCCATTCCATTCAATGGGGCTGTCTTCCAAAGCTAATCAGTGAACAACTCTACTGGATCCCCCCCCACATGTAATCACAAGTTTGAATGGGGCTTTAATGTAGCAATAGTGTTAAAGACCATCTCCAGGCATTTCTTTTTTTTTTTTTCCTTTGAACCCACCAGGTGGAGTTTCCTCACTTCCTGTTCCTGTAATAGCCATACAAGAAATTCCAGAGGGAAAATGGTGGTGTCATTGGATCTGGAAGGCATAGACGGCAATAAAAACATTTTAAAAGTCCTACAAAATATGCTTTCTGTGTCCCCTTTGTCCTGGCAGCAAGTGAGAGAAAATCTTCCCAGAGGCTACAATCCTTATCCATTCTGTCAAGAAAATATTGCTGTAGTTGTGTAGTTGGGCTATAAAAGTTTTTTAATATCTTATGATAACTGGGAGGGAAAGAGGGGATGTAACTGAATATGTTCTTTAATTTATGCTTTTCCATGAGCCAATAGTGTCCTATTCTGTTTGTCCTCTTTGTTGAGTCCATAGAAGTCAATGGAAATCTTTAAAGAAAATACAACAACAAATAGGCAACAAAACTGGAATGCTGACAGGATCTTTATATTTTTGTTATAAGACTTACCAAATACCATAATCCTCAATCCTACATCCTACCTCAGTCATGCATTTGTGGATAGATGGGTCTAGGGACGTAACATTTTTGGGCTATAAGTAAACCTAAAACATTACAATTTGGACTGATTTTGGGGGAAGCAGACTACCTGCTGGATTCGGCTTGATTACATTCCTATTATACATCATCGCTAGTACTAGCACCCCATATCTAAGCTAGCCAATATATCCTTCCACTATGTGAGCTTACTACAGCATTGCCCAAACAGATTAGATGATGTAAGTGAATTTTCACTATACAGCATCATGTGAGATCAGGACCCCAAAATGGTTCAGTGAAATAAGTCATTTGAACCTCTTTAGAATGGATTATATAAAAATCAGGCCAAGGTAAATTGAGTAGTACATCTGATTTTATTGAGAACCATCTCAGTGTGACTTAAGACTGTGCCATCATCCCAATGATCATAAATACAACAAAAGGGATTTTTTAGGCACACACAAAAAAACACATGTGATAAAAAAACAGATTTTTATTTGAATAACATTTTAAAAAAATTAAAACATATAGGCTGTAAAAATGGCAATACAGCTATCCTCTCATGACTCTAAACAAATTGGTATCCATTTCTGGTAAACAGTTATTGTTCAACAATTGTACCAAAAAACACGTGAAATGCCTAAAACCACTATATATGCCCGACGCATTTCAAGTTTCTACTTCTTCAGTGGTAGAATTAGTATTAGTATAGAAAACAAAATATATGTGTAAAAAATGAACGAGATAGAATGTACATAACATTTGTAACATATCATAACAGGTTGAACTGGGACACCTACACCATCCACAAGAGACATGTTTGTCAGCCAATGAAAATCTAAATACAGCCCAGCCTATATACTCTGGCAATGGTTAGACCCAAAATGGAGGATCAAAGAAGCGCTGGGGCTTCATCCCCCTCATTCTACCCCCTCCAGTTAGGTGCATCTGATTTTAGCATTTAACTTTATTATTCAATAAAAGTTTGCAAACTGTTCAAACTGTTAAACCATAGTTACCATTTATGGAATCTACCTCCTCACTGTGTGAACATATCTCTTGTAAGGAGGTGAATTCCCAAACTGGTAACTAACAGTTCAACTGGAATACTAACTAGTGAGTTTTGCTCCTGATTCAGACCCCATAGCCACAGTAGACCTGTATACCAGCAGCTTACAAAGTGTTAGCAGTCTGTTAAAGTGCTTGTAATACCTTAGGCCGGGTTCACATATGTGGACCCGAGGTTTCCAGCTTGGAGTCCTGTGCGTTCCTGTTCACCAGTTCAGGTGCGATTCAGGTCTGAATTTTTTCCTGAACTCGCACCTGAACCGGACCCAAAAACACACAGGACACTTTTGGAATTTGCACCGTGGCCATCCCGGATATGTGTGAACCAGCTCCATTGAGAGCCGGTCACACTCGTCTTGCAAATTGGATGCAGTGCAAAACCGATCCAATTTGCACATACTGTATGTGAACCCGGCCTTACATATACCCAGTGAAGTGACTAGCCTCAGGTGATAGACAGAGATGAAATAAATTCTCCTACATAAGTTGTACATGTTTATCTGTAGTATTTTCTTCTCTACATCCGTTCAAAGACTAGAATTTACACA
The DNA here is from genome assembly GCA_018402905.1 of Glandirana rugosa. Classification (NCBI taxonomy): domain Eukaryota; kingdom Metazoa; phylum Chordata; class Amphibia; order Anura; family Ranidae; genus Glandirana; species Glandirana rugosa. The sequence continues at coordinate 286,223 of BLSH010060466.1, forward strand.
TCATTTCCAAGCTTCAGAAAATAGGGGGTGGGGAGCTGAAGTTAATATTTTGCAAAGTTCAGTGTGAGTTGATTGGAGGGAAGGGACACACACCTCTTCACACAACACACAAGAAAAAGATGAGGCTGTCAATCTTAGGCTGTGCGATGGAGCTCCACTGCCTGTCACCTTTTTACCTCTTGGTGTCAGAAAAACTTGCCAGAAGTTACTCATGCAGATAGCAGAGGAAGGGGGCAAAAGAGAAAAATGACACTTAGTGCTCTGGATTGAGAGAAGTACACACTATAGAGCAGGGACATGCAATTAGCGGACCTCCAGCTGTTGCAAAACTACAAGTCCCATGATGCCTCTGCCTCTGGGTGTCATGCTTGTGGCTGTCAGAGTCTTGCTATGCCTCATGGGATTTGTAGTTCTGCAACATATGGAGGTCCGCTAATTGCATATTCCTGCTATAGAGGGATATGCTTTGTTCATATTTCATGTCATGAAACCAGTTTAAAATTAATACAACCCGATGTAAAAACGTCCATATGTTCTGACCCAGACATTCAGTACATGAGGCTGAAGCAGCCACGGACATGTGCATGATGTGTCCTACAACAAATGTAAGCACTGGGGATGAATGGCTAATTTTACAGAATGTTTTTTTTTTAATGAAATTAATGTTTTTCTATTTGATTTTATTGAAATGTGCCTCTAATTTTAACAAGTGGCACTGCTAGTTGAAATTTCCTTTTAAAGCAGGGAGTACCCAGTGTTCCTACCTAATGCCCTGATGCCATGTGACACAAAGGCATGTCCAGGCCTGTACTGGCCATCGGGACTAACGGGAGTTTCCCGGTGGGCCGATGGCTCAGTGGGCCGGCCTCGTCCTCACAGGGGTTCCCGCGATCTACCCATCAATCACCGCCAGTCAGCTGACGCCTGACGGGTAGATCGGGGATTCAACTGCAGAGAAGCGCAGGGAGCGGCTGTGTATGAAGTTCTCATTGATGTCGTGCTGCTCCCTGGCGGCCCCGCCCCCTCCTCTCCTAGTCCATTCCAATTGGCTTGTGACATCACCTGGGATGGACGAGGAGAGAGGAGGGGGCGGGGCCGCCAGGGTGCAGCGTGACACATGAATGAGAACTTCATACACAGCCACTCCCTGCGCTTCTCTGCAAGAAAAAGTAAAGACTGGTAACACCCATGTGCCCTGATGTACCCCCATGTGACCTGATGTACCCCCATGTGCTCTGATGTGCCCCCATTTGCCCTGATATACCCCCATGTGCCCTGATGTACCCCCATGTGCCCTGATGTGCCCCCATTTGCCCTGATGTACCCCCATGTGCCCTGATGTGCCCCCATGTGCCCTGATGTGCCCCCATGTGCCCTGATGTACCCCCATGTGTCCTCATATGCCCTAATGTGTCCTGGTGTGCCCCCATGTGCCCTGATGTGCCCTAATGTGCCTGATGTGCCCTAATGTGCCTGATGTGCCCTGGTGTGCACCATGTGCCCTGATGTACTTTACCCTGATGTACTGTGCCCTGATGTGCTGTGCCCTGTAATCTGATGTGCTGTGCCCTGTAATCTGATGTGCTGTACCCCGATGTGTGCTGTGCTCTGTACCCTGATGTGCTGTGCCATGTTGTGCTGTGCCCTGTTGTGCTGTGCCCTGATGTGCTGTGCCCTGTAATCTGATGTGCTGTACCCTGATGTGATGTGTGCTGCGCCCTGATGTGCGCTGTACCCCGTTGTGCACTGTGCTCTGTACCCTGATGTGCTGTTCCCTGTTGTGCTGTGCCCTGATGTGTCCTGTGCCCTTTGCCCTGATGTGCACTGTACCCTGATGTGCCCTGGGCCGGTCTGGATGAGGTCCTTGGCCAAATTTTTGTCCCAGTTCAGCACTGGGCATGTCTGACCCTATTCCTTTGTGACATGGCTTTGTTTATCAACAAAATCATATGATTGTCATGACAATACTGACATGGCGATCTTGTGACTACTGCTACCTTGTGTCTTGGAGCGGCTAATGCAGAGGAGAGGAGAGGAGAGAGTGCTGACAACAGATGGGCAATGGAAGCCGGTGAGTGAGGCCACTGCTACTGGAATTCAGCCCCTTTGTTGGGCATTCCATGGCACAGTGACTACATCGAAGCAGATTTATAAAAGGTATTTACACACATCTTTTTTTTACCAGCAGTATACAGCATTGGTAGGAGGTGGGGGTGCAAGGGATGTTATTAAGAAGACTTATATGTAACCTTTACTTTAACGACTTAACTACCGGGCCAATTCTGATACTTCTCTCCTACTTGTAAAAATCATAATTTTTTTGCTAGAAAATTACTCAGAACCCCCAAACATGATATATGTTTTTTTAGCAGCGTCCATAGGGAATAAAATGGCGATGGTTGCAACTTTTTATCTCGCACAGTATTTGCGCAGCAATTTTTCAAATGCTTTTTTTGAAAAGAAACAAACAAAAAAAAAAAAAAAATAACATCGCGTCCAGCCTCCGAACGATCATAGAGACTTCAGGGACCATCTGGCCCGCCGGAAATCTCTATCGTCAACATCCAGCACCGGTCAGTTCCTTCTCCGACTCACTGATCACATGGGTGAGTGGGTAGACGTCCCCACCACTGCCTGTAAGAATGATCAAGCCTCTATGATTGTTCTTACAGTGAAGGGAACCGTCGGCTCTAAAAGATATCTGAATGATGCCTGTAACTGCAGGTATCATTCAGATATCCTCACTCAAAGTCTGCAACATCATATGAAGTGGGCAGGAAGTGGTTAAAGCCGGCCCCATAGCAAATTTACTACTACAGGGCGTTATTCTGCACTTCCCCCTAGGAGGGCACGTACCACCGGCGTGCTGCTTTTGTTGTGATTAGTCACAGCAGATGGCGATCAGTGGGTGCCGGCCAATGGATGTCCGCTGGCACCCGCTAATCGGCGAGCAGAGACAAAGGATGGAGCTCTGCCTATGTACACAAGGCAGAATTCTGTCCCGCCAGGGGAGATGTGATGGATTTTCTCTCCCTGCAAAACAGAGAAAGAAAATCCATCACATCCCTTAGTAAAAACACCACACATAGTACATATGAACACTAGTTAGGCACACATTTAACCCTTTGATTGCCCTAGATGTTTAACCCCTTCCCAGCCAGTGTCATTACTACAGCGACAGTGCCTATTTTTAGCACTGATCACTATATCAGTGTATTAGTGTCACTGGCTCCCACTAGACATGTGCGGTTTGTTTAATTACGAATAAATATTCAGACAAATTTTTCATTATTCGGATATATCTGAATACCCGAATTACAGTATAAACAAAGTTTACCGAATGCTCCGAATAACTAAACAAAATTTGTCCGAATTTCCGGAAATCAAATTGAACTTTGAATCAAATTTTACATCGAATTCCTGTCGAATTTGAACTGTAAATATGTTTCTGAAATCAAAGACTGTGTGTGTTAATTGAGTAACATTTCAAAATAATGCTGTTTTATTTAAGCCAAATGAGTCATTGTATTCATTTAATGAAGATTTTTCTTTTTCCTTTGTTTGTTCACTAAAAGTCGCTGATCACCGCCATTACTAGTTTTAAAAAAATAAGAAAAATTCCAGTATATATCCCATAATTTGTATCCCAAAAATATGTAGCAAAATACATTGGCCTAAATTTATGAAGGAATTCGATTTTTTAATTCTTTATTGGATATGTTTTATAGCAGAAAGTAAATAATATTGTTTCTTTTTCAAAATTATCAGTATTTAAAAAAATAAATAAATTAAAAAAAAAACCCAGTGGTGATCAAATACCACCAAAAGAAAGCTCTATTTGTGGGAAAAAAATTACATAAATTTCATTTGGGCATAGTGTTGCATGACCGCGCAATTGTCAGTTAAAATAACGCAATGCCATATCGCAAAAAAAGGGCCTGGTCATATAGGGGGTAAATCTCCTGGAGGTCAAGTGGTTATGTTTAGCTTTGGGGCTAGGGCTAGGGTTACCATTAGGGTTAGTTTTAGGGTTACAGACATGGTTAGGCAGTAGAGTTGGGCCAAACACACCCCCCCCCCACCACCAGTTCGGTTTACGACAGAACTCTCGAACATCCTAAAAGTTCAGACCCGTACCCTGAATCCCATTGAAGTTTATGGGACCAGTATTTAAAAAATCAAAAGTCCCCATTTTGAAGGCTTATATGCAAGTTGTTGGCCATAAAAAGGGTATGGGGGCCGGGTACTGCCCTGCAGGACATATATCAATCCAAAACATTTTTTTTGAGAACAGAGCAGTGATTTTAATGAAGCTTAAAGTTTAACAATAAAAATGAAAAATTCCTTTAAATATAGTGCCTTGGGGGTACCCTTAGTCTGCCTCTAAAGAGGCACATCTGTATCATGTATAGAACTGGCTGCAGCAAAACTGACATTTATAAAGAAAAAAATGACATTTAAATTGCTGGCAATACAATACCATTGCTGGCAATACAAAAATGTAGAACAAAATGGCATGGGGTCCCCCCTAATCCATACCAGGCCCTTTGGGGATGCTGGGTCGGTGACATCACAAGGCACGGTGCCACCAGGTGGCCCTGCCCCATACCAATGTAAGAACTGTCAAAACGGCAGAGCAGGCATTCAGTGGTCAGGCTTCATTGCAGGTGGAGCTTTTTTTTTTTTTTGGGTCCAGCGGTGGTGGCTGCGTCGTGATTGACAATGTTTCTACATCAGGGGACATTGTTTTTTAATTAAAGGAATTGTCAAAAACTGCCTCTTGTCGTTATTTATTTTTGACACCTTTTTTTCTCTCATTTCTCTCATTCTCATTGGCATGGAGGGGCGGGATCTGGGGGCCCCTTTGTTAAAATGTCCCCCCCAGTTGCCCAGGGGCTGACACCCGTGGGGCCGCATAGATTCTCACCTGAGGTACCTTTATGGCGAAACCCCAATCTCAAACACTTTCTCGACCATCCTGATCCCGCTGTTTGGTCTAGGCAGGGCATAAAGACTTTGGGCCATGTAGTTTCCAACTGCACTTTGATGATGTTTGACGAGCTTAAGGACAGATATGATCTCCCAAACTTGCATCTTTTTCGTTTTTTTCAATTGAGGCATGCGTTCTCCTCTCAATTCAAGGGCAGTCCCCTGGAGCTAGAGCCCAGTGACCTTGAACTGATGACCCGCAGTGAGTCCCTTATTAAACCAGTGTCCAGCCTTTGTAAAGAGTTATTTGCGCAAACAACCCAGGTTATTGCAAGATGTAGGGGGGCCTGGGAGGGATCTGCTCCTGGTCTTGATTCAGAGGATTGGGATGATGTGTGGGAAGCCCCGTTTAAAAGCCTGGTGTCCTATAGGGATCGGTTGATTTTGTTTAACCACTTGCCGACGGCTGATCGGCATTTGACGGCGACAGAGTGGCTCTGTAATGCGGATCGCCGTCATATCACGGCTCACTGTGTTCGGGGAGGGCCAGGGAGTGGGTGCGGCGGAGTTGATCTCCGCCGGCCACCCGCGATGCCCCCCCCGGAGTGAAAGAACGGAGGTCCGTGTAAGTAAACACGGACCTCCATTCTGTGAGGGGGGAAGGGCTGTGATCACAGCCTTCCTTAACACGGAAGCTGTGATTGCTTCCCTTCCCCAGCTAGGGCAGTCCCCCCACAGTTAGAACACGCCCAGGGAACACAGTTAACCCTTAGAGCGCCCCCTGCAGGTTAACCCCTTCACTGCCAATGGCATTTACACAGTAATCAGTGCATTTTTATAGCACTGATCGCTATATAAATGCCAATGGTCCCAAAAAAGTGTCAAAATGTTCCGACATGTCCGCTGAAATATCGCAGTACCGCTAAAAATCGCAGATCGTCGCCATTACTAGTGAAAAAAAAAAAAAAAAACCCCAGAAATGAATTCTCATCATCCGTAAACTAACCACTTTTGCGCAAACCAATCAATAAACGCAGATTGCGATTTTTTTTATCACAAATATGAGAAAGAATATAAATCGGCCAAAAAAATTATGAAAAAAATGTTTTTTTTATATTTTTTTTTTTTGGATTTGTATTTTAGCAAAAAGTAAGAAATTTGGGTTTTTTTGCAAAATTGTCGCTCTTCTTTTGTTTATAGCGGCGATCAGAAATTACGCAGCGGTGATCAAATACCACCAAAAGAAACCTCTTTCCAGAGGTTTGCAGAACAGATGTTCAGTTATTCCCGGTTTCTGTTAAAGTGACACACAGACTTTCCAGAGGTTTGCAGAACAGATGTTCACTTATTCCCGGTTTCATTTAAAGTGACACACAGACTTTCCAGATGTTTGCAGAACAGATGTTCAGTTATTCCCGGTATCATTTAAAGTGACACACACAGTTTCCAGATGTTTGCAGAACAGTGATATGGGATCTCCCGGCTTATTTATACTTTTTTGACATAGTTTGAAGATGATTTTAGAACAGTTATATGGCCTCTACCGTTAATTAATACTTTTCAGACCCAGTTTGAAGATGGTCCACATCCACCTCCATTTTTGATTTTTTTAATGTTTTTATTTTTTTTAAATGCTTTTAGTTATTTCCCTGTCCCTATTTCTTTGTAGGGCACTTGTCCGACCCTTACCCCCATTTCCTTCCTATTGCAGACCTCTAGGACTTTCCAGGGTTTTCTTACAGCCATTTTTGTGCCTAAAAGTTCGGGTCCCCATTGATTTCAATGGGGTTCGGGGTCCGGGACAAAGTTCGGGTTCTGTCCGGACCCGAACCTGGACTTTGTCCCGAAGTTCGGCCGAACCAGCAGAACCCGGACTTCTAGAAGTTCGCTCAACTCTAATTAGGAGGCACTTAGGAGCAAGTGCAAACTTTAAAAACATGCAGATGGATACCACATCAAGCTGGAGCCGCTGATGTTCCGTTCGTACGGACTCCTCACTACAAGCTGCTGGTGACGTCAGGCGAGGAGTCACCTACGCCTCTACATGTTTATCTCTATGGACTTTTTTGGTTCTATTTAATATCATTTTTCAGTTTGCAGGTTATTTTTTGTGTGTAACTATATGCATAGTGTTAGCATTGCACATTGTTGTTGTCTGTTGTCCAACAGAAGTTGGACGACGAGACTAGAAAAATTGTGTTGGCCAACAAGGAGTTGACTGATTGTTGGCTCGTGTGTACAGAAGTTGACCAACCAAAAGTTGGAAGTGCAAACACGCATGCTCGGAATCCAGGTCGTGTAACCTGCGCTCATAATTCACAATTCACATTCACCTGAACTTCCTCGTTATACGCTAGTAACACGTCACTACGTTTGGCTTTGTTGGCCGATTACTTGCTTCACGTTAGTCCGCTAGACCAAGCTGCCTTCACTTAAATTTGGACAAAAATAATCCGATCATGTGTATGCATGATTCTACAGCCGATTTCCAATCATTGTCCAACAGAAGTTGGATGACGAGACTAGAAAAATTGTGTTGGCCAACAAGGAGTTGACCGATTGTTGGCTCGTGTGTACAGAAGTTGACCAACCAAAAGTTGGAAGTGCAAACACGCATGCTCGGAATCCAGGAAGTGTTCGGTCGTGTAACCTGTGCTCATAATTCACAATTCACATTCACCTGAATAGTGTGCGGTGGGACTATGAGCACTGAGCCGTGATAGGACAAAGTCATCATCACCTTGTCCAATCAGGGCCTTGACAGTGCTCTATGCCCTAATTGGCAAAGCCTTGCACCTGACCAGCGGTCAGGTGCAAGGCCTCATCCAGTTAGGACCCTAGAATGCACTGTGCAGAGCACGGCCGAACTTTTGCTTGGCTTTAACCACTAGAGATCCGCGCTATAGACGAAAGACGTCTACAGCGCGGATCTGAAAATCTGGGTGGACGTCCATGGACGTCCACCCCTTTACACGCCCCCTGCGGCGGCAGCGCGCGCGCGCGGCCGCCGCATGCTGCGTGGGCGTGCCCGCGGGTCGGGCGGACTCGATGTCCGCTCCTGACCCGCGATCGCCTACAGAGCTGTAGAACGGGGAACCGCCGATGTAAACATGGCGGTTCCCCGTTCTGTGAGAGGGGGACAGGCAGATCTACTGATCCCTGTCACTGAGATCAGTTAGATCTGTTATGTCCCGGCCAACCCATCCCCCCCACAGTTAGAACACACCCAGAGAACATTGTTAACCCCTTCACTGCCCCCTGCAGGTTAACCCCTTCACTGCCAATGACATTTATACAGTAATCAGTGGACATTTAAATTTCTGATCGCTGAATCAATGTCATTGGTCCCAAAAAAGTGTTAAAAATGACCGACATGTCCGCCCCAATATCGCAGTCCCGATAAAAATCGCAGATCGCCTCCATTACTAGTAAAAAAAACAATAATAATAAAAACGCCATAAATCAATTCCCATAGTTTGTAGACGCGATAACTTTTGCGCAAACCAATCAATAAACGCCGATTGCGATTTTTTTTTACCAAAAATATGTAGAAGAATATAAATCGGCCAAACCCAATGAATAATTTTTTTTTTATTTTTTATTTTTGGATATTTATTAGAGCAAAAAGTAAAAAATATTGTTCTTTTTTCAAAATTGTCGCTCTTGGTTTTGTTTATAGGTCAAAAAGTAAAAACCGCAGAGGTGATCAAATACCACCAAAAGAAAGCTCTATTTGTGGGGAAAAAAGGACATCGATGTTATTTGGGTACAACGTTGCACGACTGCGCAATTGTCATTCAAAATGCGACAGCGCTGAAACCTGAAAATTGGTCTGGGCAGGAGGGGGGTTTAAGTGCCCAGTAAGGAAGTGGTTAAATGTTTGCCCAACTCTATTAGGCATAGCATTATGGTTACTGTTAAGAATACCTTTAATGTAAGCATTCTTAAAGAAGCTTCTTTAACCCTTTGGAGTCATTTAAAACCTTTTTCACTTTTAAAACCAACAACAACCAAATTAAATTTGACTTTTTCATTGACACCAGTGATTAGAACGCTGAAATTAAATCAAAATTTTCCCAAAGAACCCAATTTTTGCCAAAATTTCAGGAAAAAGGGAAACCCCCATTTCCCTTTATCCTTTTTGAGCACCACTTTATGGTTCCTTTATAGCATACACTTAGTTGCCAGGAAGTACAGAATTTATTGTTTTAACCACGTCCCGACCGACTCCTGAACATATATGGCGGCAGGTTGGCAGCCCTGCATGAATCACAGTCTATTTACGGCAATTCGCGCAGCTGCAGTTGCGGGTGGGCGCCTGCCGCCGGCGGCCCGCTCTCATGCCCACCGCACGTTGCATGAGTGTGCCCACAGCTCGGACAGACTCGATGTCTGCCGGCGACCAGCGATCGCCTAATACAGAGGGGAACCGCCAATGTAAACACAACGGTTTCCCATTCTGTCAGGGGACATGACAGAGATCTACTGTCCCCGATAATGCCCCTGCCAGCCCAGCCCCCGCACAGATAGAACACACTGAGGGAACACACTTAACCCCTTTATCGCCAACCTAGTGTTAACCCCTTCCCTGCCAATGACAATTATACAGTAATCAGTGGCTATTTTTAGCTCTGATCGCTTTATAAATGTCAATGGTCTCAAAAAAGTGTCAAAAGTGACCGATATGTCCGCCGCAATATCGCAGTCCCAAAAAAATTGCAGATCGCCGACAGTAAAAAAAAAACAGTGAAAGAAAATAAAATAATAAAAACGCGATAAATCAATTATCATAGTTTGGAGACGCGATAACTTTTGTACAAAGTACCATAGGTAAATAAGAGGTTGGACAGCCGCACAAAACGATCTCCTTTATTGAAAAAGTTAAAACGATGACTGCAAGAAGGTGAACTACTAGTCCCAACTGACGTGGTTCGCACCTACATCTGGTACTTACTCATAGCTAGCTAACTTTGCGCAAACCAATCAATAAATGTTTGTGATTTTATTTACCAAAAATATGTAGAAGAATACATTTTGGCCTAAACTGAGGAATACATTTGTTTTTTTATATTTTCTTTTGGATATGTATTATAGAAAAAAGTAAAAAATATTGTTTTTTCTTCAAAATTGTCGCTCTTTTTTTGTTTATAGCGCAAAAAATAAAAACCGCAGGGCTGATCAAATACCACCTAAAGAAAGCTCTATTTGTGGGAAAAAATGGACGTCAACTTTGTTTGACCGTGCAATTGTCAGTTAAAGCGATGCAGTGCTGAATCGCAAAAAGTGCTCTGGTCATTACGGGGCAAATCCTTTCGGGGCTGAAGTGGTTAATAAGACTGCAAGTGTCCTGATCAGCATTCTGTGTTTAGACACTGTATTGTCCTCATAGCCAATAGTCTTCAGCTTTCCCAGCCTCGACTACTGAATCAGCAGCTGCTTCTCATTGTGTCCAACATTTTATATTTTTCTTTTACTTCTCTTTAAAATTATAGTAATTATCATTATTATCTTGTATTCGTTGAATTACAACAGTTGGCTGAAGCCAGTCAGGCAACCAAAAAGTATTTGAAATATATTACAATAAATTACTTATCTTTTTTTCCTTCATGAATATCCAATGGCGGTTAAATCAGATCTTTGTTGAGTTAGGCTGTCATAGTGAATGTGAATACAGTCTATCCAATGAGCCCTCTGTCTCTATCTAATCTCTAGGGAGAATTGATATCTAGGGATTAAAAGATTTCAAGACTAGAAAATGGAGATGGGATGGCAATTATGTATTTATGTATATCTACATTTATCTAATATCTTGGCTATGAATGTAATTGGCCGTACTGTATGCATGTATGTGTCGTGATCTATATTCTTACTGGAATTACATGTCATCAACCAAACAGCTATAATGTCAAAGGAACACTTTGACAGCTGAAATTACTAGCTTGGCCTAAAAAAAAAACCCAGAATGTTTGTTCTTATAGAAATTGTGTTATGCTTTTTAATTCACAAATATAGCTGCACAGAATGTGATTCATTTGGCATTCCTGCATGGCTACAGGTGCAGAAAGTTTTAAATGTACCTTGCAGATGATATACAGTATCTCACAAAAGTGAGTACACCCCTCACATTTTTGTAAACATTTTGTTATATCTTTTCATGTGACAACACTGAAGAAATGACACTTTGCTACAATGTAAAGTAGTACGTGTACAACTTGTATAACAGTGTAAATTTGCTGTCCCCTCAAAATAACTCAACACACAGCCATTAATGTCTGAACCACTGGCAACCAAAGTGATTACACCCCTAAGTGAAAATTTCCAAATTGGGCCCAATTAGCCATTTTCCCTTCCTGGTGTCATGTGACTCGTTAGTGTTACAAGGTCTCAGGTGTGAATGGGGAGTAGGTGTGTTAAATTTGGTGTTATTGCTCTCTCACGCTCATACTGGTCACTGGAACCTCAACATGGCACCTCATGGCAAAGAACTCTCTGAGGATCTGAAAAAAGAATTGTTGCTCTACATAAAGATGGCCTAGGCTATAAGAAGATTGCCAAGACCCTGAAACTGAGCTGCAGCACGGTGGCCAAGACCATACAGCAGTTTAGCAGGACAGGTTCCACTCAGAAAAGGCCTTGCCATGGTTGACCAAAGAAGTTGGGTGCACGTGCTCAGCGTCATATCCAAAGGTTGTCTTTGGGAAATAGATGTATGAGTGCTGCCAGCATTGCTGCAGAGGTTAAAGGGGTGGGGGTCAGCCTCAGTGCTTAGACCATACGCATTGCATCAAATTGGTCTCCATGGCTGTCATCCCAGAAGGAAGCCTCTTCTAAATATGATGCACAAGAAAGCCCACAAACAGTTTGCTATAGACAAGCAGACTAAGGACATGGATTATTGGAACCATGCCCTGTGCTCTGATGAGACCAAGATAAACTTATTTGGTTCAGATGGTGTCAAGCATGTGTGGCGGCAACCAGGTGAGGAGTACAAAGACAAGTGTGTCTTGCCTACAGTCAAGCATGGTGGTGGGAGTATATTATAACATAAGTGCAGCGCTGTAACACATATAAAGTCCATATACATAGTCCTTATATAATGCCACTTAGTGCAAGCCCACACATGATCAATGTGAAGGGAAAAGGAAGAAATCCTTCACCAGGAGGGGAGAGACACACTGGGGTTGATGTACTAAAGCTTAAAAGTGCAAAATTTGGTGCAGCGCCACACAGAAACCAATCAGCTTCAAGGTTTTATTGTCAAAGTTCGATTGAACAAGCTGAGTTTAGAAACTGATTGGCTACCATGCACAGCTGCATCGGTTTTTGCACTCTCCAGCTTTAGCAAATCATCCCCACTGACTCTTACCAGAACAAGTGAACCGTCTAACTGAAGCTGGTCAATCACGCTTGTTACAGAACAATATCGCTATTCCTCAAATATGGGATAGCTGGTGGCTTGAAATATAACGTCCTCCTTTGATATTCGTTTTCATAACACATTCATAAAGCAAGCAGAAAAGAAAGGTTAAAAATGAGCATGTAAAAGCATGGAATCTTAGCTAAGTTTCCAACCAACGGTGGTGGAAGTGTCATGGTCTGGATCTGCATGAGTGCTGCCAGCACTGGGAAGCTACAGCTCATTGAGGGAACCATGAATGCCAACATGTACTGTGACATAATGAAGCAGAGCATGATCCCCTCCCTTCAGAGACTGGGCCGCAGAGCAGTATTCCCACATGATAACCACCCTAAACACACCTCCAAGATGACCACTGCCTTGCTAAAGAAGCTGAGGGTAAAGGTGATGGAATGGCCAAGCATGTCTCCAGACCTAAACCCTATTGAGCATCTGTGGGGCATCCTCAAATGGAAGGCGGAGTGAAAGGTCTCTAACTTCCACCAGCTCCTTGATGTCATCATGGAGGAGTGGAAGAAGACTGTACAAGCTTTACACTCACTACTTTACATTGTAGCAAAGTGTAATTTCTTCAGTGTTGTCTCATGAAAATATATAATAAAATATTTACAAATACGTGAGGGGTGTACTCACTTTTGTGAGATACTCTATATATACAAACTATATATATATATATATATATATATATATATATATATATATATATACCCAATACTGCTAACAAAGCACCCCCAAACCAATACCACTGGCTGCGCAGAAAGAAAAAAGGAGCAGTAAGAATTGCTAAACAACCAAAAAGCTCTTAAACACAAAAATGTATCACACTACTAAATAATAGAAAAGGTAATGGTTTTATTATGCATTTTATAATTTTCCACTACAGACCTGTATCAGTGGGTGACCTTGACCTGCTCCAGGCAGCAAACTCATTCGCCACTGAGCCGACATACTGTGCAGTGTTTCTAAAAAAACAAAAATCCCTTAAGCACAAAAGATATACTGCATTAGTAAATATTAGAAACATTTAAAAAGTAATACATTTATATTGAGTATGGTGGAAATAAGCAGGGCAGTGCTGAGTAAACAATATATATATGCCTGCTATAATACACACAAATGGGTTAACACGTAAAAGCAAGCACAAAACACATCAGGACAGGGCAAGGCATATTTAATATTCATTCTCTAGTATCATACCTAACGTATCTGTTAGTTGCTGTTGTCTGACAGTTATATCAACAGATGTTGTATCTAGACATGTGCAGTACACTTTGTTCCGAATCTAAAATTGGACGGATTTTCCGTTAATTGGGAATTCGGATGTATCTGTATTTCTGAATTACAATAGTTATGAATTTAAACAAATCCAAAATAAAGAAATTAAAATTTTGGATGGAATTCTGATCATTTTCTAATCGAATAACGATAGTTTTTGAATCGTTTTCAAACTGAATTTGAATTTGAAATTTAGAAGAGAATAAAATAGAATAGCATATAAAGGAATAGAATAGAATACAAAATAAAAGAATATAATATAGAGCAAAACTGAACAGAATACAAAATAAAAGAATGAAAAAAAAAAGAATAGAAAATACAGAGATAGAATAAAAAATAAGGGAATAGAATAGAAAATAAAAAGAATAGAATTGAATGGAAAATAAAAGAATTGAAAATGAAATAATAGACGAGAATAGAAAAAACAATAGAATAGAATAAAATAGAGAGAATATAACCTTCTTCCTCAATTTGAATTTCGAATAGAATAAATTATAATTCTAATAGAACAGAATAGAATAGAATAAAATAGAAAATAAAAGAATAGAAAAGAATAGAATAGAAAGTGAAATAATAGAAATGAATAGAATTGAAAAAAAAAAACAATAGAATAGAAAGAATATAACCTTCTTCTGAAACTCAATTTTCGAATACATTCGAATTAGAATAGAGTAGAATAGAAAAGAATAGATTAGATCAGAATAGAAAATAGAATTGAAAATTAAATACTAGAAAAGAAAAGAATAGAATAGAATAGAATAGAATAAAATAGAAAGAATATAATCTTCCGAAATTCAAATTTTGAATAGAATAAATTCAAATAGAATACAATAGAATAGATTAGAATAACATAGAAGAGAAAATGAAATGTTACAAAAGAATTGAATAGTAAAAAACAATAGAATAGAATAGAATAGAATAAAATCAAAAGAATATAACCTTCAGAAATTTGAATAGAATAAATTTGAATTTGAATAGAATAGAAATGAAAACGTTTTTGGACTTAAGAAAATAAAATAATAGAATTGCAAAATGAGACAATAGAGAAGAATAGAATAGAAAAAACAATAGAATAGAAGAGAATGAAATTGAAAGAATATATCCTTCTTCAGAAATTCAAATAGAATAGAAAAGAATTTAATAGAAAATCAAATAATAGAAAAGAATATAATAGAAAAAAAAATGGAATAGAATATAATTGAAAGAATATAACCATCTTCCGAAATTCGAATTTCAAACAGAATAAATTTGCTTTCAAATAGATTTGGAATGGAATTCAAATGGAATCTGGATTGATTAAAATTTTTCGAATTTGGTCGAATTGAGTTGGAAAAAATTAAATGGATTCCGAAAATGAATTAAATAAACTAAATGAATTTAACTAATTGAATTTATGTGAATAACAAATCAATGCAAACCCAAATAAACTAAACGAATTCCGAAAATGAATAAAATGAACTAAACTAATTTAACTAAACAAATTTATGTAAATAATGAAACAAAACTATTTTTTCTGTTCTGCACATATCTAGTTGTATCTTTACATGATTTTGACCCAGGTCACACCAGAAGTAGACTCTATAGGCTAGTTTACACTTGCTTCAAAACAAGGCTTCGGACACCCTTTGTTAAAGCTCTCTGAATGCCAGTCAAAGCTGCTGTCACTAAAATAAAATGGTTAGCTTCTAGTCCTGTTTACACCTTGCTTTTGCTTGGTGCCTCAGTGGGGGCCTCAATGAGGCTTTTAAGGAGCTTCGATGAGGCTTTGGTGGGGCTTCAATGAGGCTTTGGTGAGGCTTCGTGGGGTTTTGATGAGGCTTCTTCTGAAGGGCTTCAGTGGGGCGTCAAGCGAGCTTTGCTATAGACTTCTATGGAGGCTTTGAAGACGCTTTGAAGCACAACTAAAGCGACATGGGGTATAATTTTTGAAGCGAAGCCGAAGCAAAGCAAAGCAAAAGCAAGGTGTAAACAGGACTGTACACTAACCATTTTCCAACATGATAACGACCCCAAACACACCTCCAAGTCGACCACTGCCTTGCTGAAGGTAAAGGTGATGGACTGGCCAAGCATGTCTCCAGACCTAAACCCTATTGAGCATCTGTGGGACATCCTCCAATGGAAGGTGGAGGAGTGCAAGGTCTCTAACATCCACCAGCTCTGTGATGTCGTCATGGAGGAGTGGAAGGGGACTCCAGTGGCAACCTGTGAAGCTCTGGTGGACTCCATGCCCAAGAGGGTTAAGGCAGTGCTGGAAAATAATGGTGGCCACACAAAATATTGACATTTTGGGCCCAATTTGGACATTTTCACTTAGGGGTGTACTCACTTTTGTTGCCAGCAGTTTAATGGCTGTGTGTTGAGTTATTTTGAGGGGACAGCAAATTTACACTGTTATACAAGCTGTACACTCACTACTTTACATTGTAGCAAAGTGTCATTTCTTCAGTGTTGTCACATGAAAAGGTATAATTAAATATTTACAAAAATGTGAGGGGTGTACTCACTTTTGTGAGATACTATATATATATATATATATATATATACAGACACACACATTCTTGTAAACAAATGCAAACAATGTATTAAAAACACAGATGGGCCATGGATGATGTCAGTAGAGCAGTGGATGGTGTCAGTAGAGCAGTGAATGGTGTCAGTTTTTATTATTTTCTTTTTTTATTATTATTTACAATTTTATTTTTTGAGTTATTTTTCACAATATTATCTTATTTCTAAGCAGACCCCTGATGTGTCACTTTTGAAACAGAAACATCGACTGCAGACAGAGATTCTCCAGTCCCTTTCTTTGCAGCCTCAGCTGCACTGGGCAGTAAATGATTGGGAAGTGCTCTGTGCTGAGTGGCTTTCTGTTCATTCACAAACTGAAGCATAGTAAACACAGTTTACTACACTTTAATTATGAATGGACACAGAAGAAATCAGTAGCGATCACTCACTGTGTTCATTCAGAAAAGAAAGGGCCCGGTATATGACATATTTACTGACCCCCTCCCCTGCTCTCCGTCTTGAAACATCCCCTGTAGCAGCAGGTGAGAGAGAAGAGGAGGTAAGCCAGCAGAGCCATGGGGGGACAACATGGCACCACACAGGGTGATAAGGATGTGCTCCTGGAACCCGCTGTGGACATGACTATGTCAGGGATGACTCTTGTTTATCCTGTTCTTTTTGAATTTCACAATAAACTATTTTGTTTTTTTTTTAATTTTCTAATATTTAATAGTGTGGTATATTTTTTTGTTTTTAAAGAATGGTTGTGGTAATACAGGAACACATGCAAACATAAATTTATTATTTTTTATTTTTTTTTCCTTTAGAAAAAGTTTTTATTGGAAGCAGAGTCAGTACAATATACTCAGCGAACAGAAATAGAGATCGGATAACATACAAAATGGGATCATTAACAACGTAACTTAGTTACAACAGTACAATGCATACATTGTCATGCTTACTTGAGTAAACGGCCGTTATCCAGTTGCCTCTACTAATTGTCTAACGTACCCGATCATCGTCTAGTCTTTCCAGGCTATTCATCCGCTATATCAAAAAGGTTGTAGATGTGATTTCGCGCTTCGTGCTGTGTCTAAAGAGGGGTGGGATATATACCCTCGAATTTTGTGAGGGGGGTTGGAGCCCGAGCTCTAATGTGGGCCGAGTATTTCGAGGGATTATGTGTTTCGTTAGGGAGGGAGAGGGGCGGCCTACGAGTGACGTGTTGTCTATTCTGTGAAGGGGGCCGTGCGCGATTTGATGACGTTGTATAGGAATGTATGGGCTGGATCCCAGTTTGTATGAGAATGTGTTTTGTAATTAATAGTGGTCGGTCATTAGCTGGAGAGGGTGTGGAA
>BLSH010060466.1:310282-321422 GCA_018402905.1 Glandirana rugosa
TGGGAAAAAACTTCGGTTAATCTCGGAGTCCGAGATTAGTACACGAAGTTTTTATTTTTTTTGGTAACTTTACTTACACAGGCCGCGGGGCGTACATCTAATCCCCCAGCCTATGTACTTACCCCCCGTGGTGGGTACACGGGGGATACCTGCCCGGCGGTGACGATCCATGGGTTGACTGTGTTAGCCGGGTTATTTAATGACATTATCCAAATATTGATCTCAACTCGCTTGGAGACCTTCAAGCCCAAGACGACCAGGCAGGCTTGAAGCCCTGTTTCAGGCCCAGGCCCAGGCCTGCCTTGGGCTGTGCGATCGTTCGGGTTCCGTCCGGACCCGGACCCGGACTTTGTCCCGAAGTTCGGACGGACCAGCAGAACCCGAACTTCCAGAGGTTCGCTCAACTCTAGTTATAAACCTATTACAGTAATTTATTGGGCCGATTGTGTCAGTTGGGTACCTAGCAGTGGCGGCCCGTCCATAGGGGGCACATGGGTGGTGCCCCCCATTCATGTATCCGACCCCCTAATCTACATGCGGGGCGCCGGACACATTCATTTCAATGGTTTTTTTTATTTTTGAAGCACATGATTAGAGCCTGAGGCTCTAATTGGCTTCAAAAAAGGGTGGGCTTGGGGGGAAGGCCACTGCGCCCCGAGCCCACCCACTTGTGTGACAATAGCAAATTAATGTTCGCTATTGTCTTCCTGATTCTCCTCCCGGCCAATCAGGAAGCAGTTCCTGAGACCCGATTGGCCAGGGAGTTTTAGGACTCCTGACGAATCGGGTCTCAGTTAGGACCCACCTCCTGTTCGGTCTGGAGGGGAAGCAATGGCCCTGGAGCAAGGAGCTGCAGCCTGGATCCATATCTACCTGATCGGCCTCTTTCCTAAGGTAAGGAGGCCTCTGATCGCCACCACATTCCCATACGTTTCCCATGGGGGGGTCGCCGCATCTCCATCCGTCTCCCGTGGGAGGGGGGGTCGCCGCATTCCCATCTGTCTCCCATGGGTAGGGGGAGGATTGCCACATTCCCGTCCATCTCATGTGGGGGGATTGCTGCATTCCCATCTCCCCCGGGGGGGGGGGTTGGTGGTGTGGGATCACCGCAATCCCGTCTAGTCTTTGGGTATCAGTGGTGTCTTCACACCATAAACCAATAGAGGTACTCTTGATGAAAGCAATAATTGGCCTTGCTGTCAAAAATTACAATGATATGCACCTGTCAAACAGGTGCAAGAAAATGTATCTTTGGGTGTCGGTGGCACCTTCACACCGTAACCCTATTAAGGTATTCTTGATGAAAGCTATAATTGGCCTTGCTTTCAAAAATTGCAATGATATACAACTGTCAAACAGGTGCGGAAAAGTTGGTCTTCGGGTGTCGGTGGTGCCATCACACCGTAACCCTATTGAGGTACTCTTGATGAAAGCAAGAACTGGCCTTGCTGTCAAAAAATTGCAATGATATGCACCTGTAAAACGGGTGTGGAAAATTTGGTCTTTGGGTGTGGGTTACCTTCACACCTTAACCCTATT
The DNA here is from genome assembly GCA_018402905.1 of Glandirana rugosa. NCBI lineage: Eukaryota > Metazoa > Chordata > Amphibia > Anura > Ranidae > Glandirana > Glandirana rugosa. Next base: position 311,822 of record BLSH010060466.1, read on the forward strand.
GAGGTACTCTTTATGAAAGCTAGAATTGGCCTTGCTGTAAAAAATTGCAATGATATGCACCTGTCAAACAGGTGCAGAAAAATTGGTCTTTGGGTGTGGGTGGAGCCTTCACACCTTAACTCTATTGAAGTACTCTTGCTGAAAGCTAGAATTGGCCTTGCTGTAAAAAATTGCAGTCATATGCACCTGTCAAACAGGTGTGGAAAAATTGATCTTTGGGTGTCGGTTACGCCTTCACACCTTGACCCTATTGAGGTACTCTTGATGAAAGTAAGAATTGGCCTTGCTGTCAAAAATTGCAATGATATGCACTTGTTGTCCTCCCAGACATGATGGGGGTGGGGGTGCTTATTAACAAAATGTAATAAAGATGTGGAAATGTCTACAAAGATGCACTTTAATCAATGGAAAGTGGTGTTTGATGCACTTTAACCTCAGTACTCACTACATAGACACACTTCACTGATACACTATAATATACTGCAATATACTGCGTCAAGCGTGCAGTAAGACACAGAAATATACTGCGTTAAACGTGCACTAACGCACTGAAATATACGGTTTTAAACTTGCAGTAACGCGCTGAACTATACTGCATTAAACGGAAGGTAACACATATACGGCGTTAAACTTGCAGCAATGCACTGAATTATATGGTGTTAAACTTGCAGTAACGCACTGAAATATACGGCATTAAACTTGCAGTAATGCGCTGAAATATATGGCATTAAACTTGTAGTAACGCAATGAAATATAGGGCGTTAAATTTGCAGTAACGCACAGAAAAATATGGCATTAAACTTGCAGTAACCCACTGAAATATACGGCGCTAAACTTGCAGTAACGCACAGAAATATATGGCGTTAAACTTGCAGTAACGCACTGAAATATGCAGCGTTTAACTTGCAGTAGCGCAATGAAATATACAGCGTTTAACTTGCAGTAGCGCAATGAAATATACTGTGTTAAATGGTCACTACACTCGCATTGCCTGAACTGTCCCTAGATTCACACTAATGTAAAGATGAATGGTGGTCACTACACTCACACTAACTGAACTATACCTAGATTCACACTAATCTAAAGATGAATGGTGGTCACTCATTACACTTACACTGACTGAACTATCCCTATATTCACACTAATGTAAATATCAATGGTGGCCACTCACTACACTCACACTGACTGAACTATCCCTAGATTCACACTAATGTGAATATGAATGGTGGTTACTCACTACACTCACACTGACTAAACTATCCCTAGATTCACACTAATGTAAATATGAATGGCGGTTACCCACTACACTCACACTGACTAAACTATCCCTAGATTCACACTAAACTAATATTATGTACTGACAATAGAATCACAATAGCACACTATAGCACACTAACTGTCTAGTAGCACAGAAAAGAGCCCTGTTCTATCTCTCTCCACACCGATATCAAACTAAAAATGAACGCTATTGAAAGAATACTTTATAGTGTGGGGCAGGACTAAGAGCAATGAGCTATGAATGGATAGATTCATCATGACAGCGTCCAATCATGGCTCTGACAGTGTCTTTCATTGCTTCAGCCAATCAGGGCTTTCAATGCACTGTGTGGCGGCGCAGTGCATTGTGGTCGTTTAGCGGGCCAAACAAATGGTCCAACACTCTGATAATTTGGTTGTGCGGCAAACGGGCCCATCCCTAGTAGACACCCAATGGATTGCCCAGTACGCCCCCATCCCATACCTTCTTCACCAGATTTCCAAATTCATCACATCAACAAATATTAGGTAATGGTATGGCTTAAAGTGGGTGTAAACCCTCTCCTATACCCAGTGAAGTGAACAGCCGCAGATGATACACAGGAATGTAACAAATCTCCCTACATAAGTTTTACATGTACTGCATATCTGCTATCTTCATCTGTATATATCCTTTAGAAAATGCTCTTCGTGTTAAAGTTTTTCTCTTCCTGGTTAGCACTGGGAGTTGATTATTGACATACAGCCAGGACAGCTGATTGGAGAAAAGGCACACACCCCCTCTCCTCAAAGGCAAAGGAAGAAAGGAATGTGCAGAGGTTTGTTCTTAGACGGCAAGCTGACTGCTAATCTCTATATGGCATCCTTCCTTGATGCACTCTTCTATCTCCCGTCTTGGAGAACATGTGGGAAGTTATCAGGCTGATAACAGAGCTACGGAGCAAGAGACAGCTACGGGATACAGTGCTTTGGAGAACGATAAGAAAACACTACAGATATATGTGCCCAGCTCAAACTTCACAAATCAGGTTTACATACACTTTAAAAGATGTCATTAACTTGGTCTTACTTTATTTACAGTATGGATAGCTAGGAACATAACAGCGGCAAGATAATCACGAGGATTTTATCATATTTATCTAAAAATTACAAATACAGTAACTGGAACATTGTCCAGCATGTTATCTGATACATCAAGTCAACTTTTCCACTTTAATTTCACATTTGAAGATGCAGAGAATTATGCTTAATTATTCATAGATCAAGTGCCATACAGTATCCCCCCCTAGAAGGATACCCTGAAAGGTGGGACTATATTGGCACTAAACGATTGATACAGCAATAGGATATATAAAAATTATATAGTTTATTAATACATGTTAAAATTGTATAGACAATAGGATAATAAAATATGAGACATGCCAAAGATGGAATTACAGTACTGTACAGGCTCCTTTAGGCAAGTCTCATATTTTATTATCCTATCGCCTATACAGTACAATTTTAACATGCATCAATAAACTATATCATTTTTACATATCCTATTGCTGTATCAATCGTTTAGTGCTGATGTAGTCCCACCTTTGAGGGTTCATGTTTGATATTAGGAATGATGGCAGCCTATTTCAGCTAGCACGCCTTTCCATGTTCATACAGTACCCCCAGTTTTTGATTCTCCTACCCCCTGTGGTTATGGATACCCCCATTTAAGATTACAAATTCATACAGCTCTCTCTTGATATTGCTATATTTTGCTAAATGTAGCTGTTGGCACATTGCTGACCTGTTCAGTGCTATAGGGAACATTAACCTTAACTCAACGAATGTTAATCATTACTAGAAAAAAAGTGAATTCAAATGATTTGCTGGGCCTCGGCATTGTGCTAGTTATTTGTATTCAAGAAGTTCCCTGAATAAGAGATATATACAGTAGATTAGGATTTACATGAAGTCAATAGGAAGCAGCTTCATATAATGCAGGATCACAAACAATTTTGATTTACTAAAGGCAAATCCACTCTGCACTACGAGTGCACTGCAAGTGCACTAAGTTGGAAATGCAGTCGCTATAAATTTAAGAGGAAGATCTGCTGATTTTATCATACAAGCAAAAATGCTGTTTTTTATTCTCCATGCATGTCCCCCTTGGATCCACAGCGACTGCACTTCCAAGTGCACTTTCAAGTTGTAGTGCAAAGTGGATTTGCCTTTAGTAAATAACAACCCCCCCCCCCTTAACATGCTGAGGATTTGAAACAAGAGATTAATATCTCATTCTAAATTAAAAAAACTAAACTAATACTTTTTCATTTCCCAGCAGCATCCACACACATAGGACAGGCGAAATTAAAGGTAATTTATTTCTTCTCCTTTCCAAACTGGTACTGAGTGGTATTCTAGCATTTCTTATCTCCTTCAGTTTCTCTTCTTCTTTCTGCTAACATGACCCAAGTGCTGACAGAAAGGAGCAGGGAAAGAGCAAACAAGGATATTGTGCAGGGCCTGACATCCTCCTTATCAACTGGCGACATCATTAGTTGTTAGGATGCTTTGCCTGGCCCACACAGCGCCCAAGGTTGTAATGTTGTGCAATAAAAACCTATGGCTTTAAGGCAGGCTTGATCCACTTGCTGGCTTGTTGACAATTTTTGGGTAATTTGTGGCAATTTTTATGCATTTTGCCAAAGCACCCCTGAAGAACCAGAGAAGACTGAAGTATGGTGACCAAGTCCCACAGATCTCCATTCCATCAGTGTTAATGTGTATTGCAGTATGATCATAGAATGTCTTTACTGACTGGAAATAAATGAATACTTTGCATGTGTAACAAGCCTTTACAAGCTATGTTATCTTCAGTAAATCATGTGGGCTTCGGTTACTATAAATTACACATACGTTGTATTACACAGTAGCGCTTTCTCAAATTATCTGGATGTGTCACTTCCATCAAAAATGTAAAAACAACCGGTTTATTCATTTTGGAATAGTGGCAGGAGCTATGCAAATAATTTCTTTTTGCTCCCGGGCAACCTGTGCATCCAGAACTGCTGGTTTATAGCTCAGATACAGCATAATATTATAAAGTTATTTGTTCCAAACTGCATACAGCTTTTTCTGGCTTATTGGTCATCATTTCAGAGCTTGCAAACCATGGCTTCCATGAAGTAGGGCCGGTGATCAAACAAACAGATTATGGTGAGATGGACTAGAATGAACCAAAAAGCCCTTTATTAAATTAGTGCAAAGCATAGTAAAGCTTTCTTCATATTAGGATGGATGAAATCCTATTCATTTGAGTGTATTGATTTTAAAAATTGTGAAAATATCATCCATGTACAAGTTCTTGGTCCTTTGTGATGTGAATGTTTTTTTTTTTTATTATTAATTTCAGGTGGGCAGGGGATCTGAGCATTGCTGGACACACACATCCTAATGTGTTCCAACGTGTAGTGCTTCCAACATGGGAATCACTGTGTTTGGTTCTGTCAAGATATGGACAGCTAAAAGTGATGCATCGCTCTAGTTCAGGGGTCTCCAAACATTCTAAACAAGGTGCCAGTTTACAGTCCTTTAGACTTCAAGGGTGCTGGAATGTATCTAGTGGGAGTAGAAAATTTCCCATCATTGGTATTATTGTTGAGTATCGCCCCATTGTTGGTTATCATGGGAAGGGATATTGCCCCATCATTGGTAATAGTGGAAGGGAGAGTACCCCATCATTGGTGTCAGTGGGAGGAAGAGTGCCCCATCATTGATAATAATAGGAGGAATAGTACCCTATCATTGGTATTAGTGGGAGGACTAGTACCCCATCGTTGGTGTCAGTGGGAGTTATGGTGCCCCATCATTGGTGTCAGCGAAAGGAGTAGTTCCCTATTGTTGGTATCAGTGACAGGAGTTAAGAACCATCATTGGAGTCGGTGAAAGGAATAGTGCCCTATTGTTGGTATCGGTGACAGGAAATATGAACCATCATTGCCAGTGGGAGGAATAGTGCCTTGTATCATTGTATTAGTGGGAGGAATGGTGCTCCATGGGCCAGATAAAGGCAAGCAAAGGGCCACATCTGGCCCCCGGGCCTCAGTTTGGAGACCACTGCTGTAGTTGGTCAGGGAGGTCCATGAGTGACATCAGAATATACAGAATAATGACCAGCTTTTCATGGTGTTACATGAATGGCAAACCTTGGCCATTTACTTCCACCTGAAGCTTAGAACCATGGAAAATATTGCCACAAACAATAGGACAATAGCAAATACAGCAATAAAGGAAACCTACATAGAGAGAATATAGAGGCTGCTATTGCTGACCTCTACTTCTGAAGATGACTGTTGCCTGTCTGTCATCCTATCCCAGCAGTTTCATATGTTTTAAAGCACTGACCTGGAAAAAGTGCAGATCAGAACATCACACTTCCCTCTGACTTTTTAATATGCATGTGTGCTGGATCAGCGGCTGAGAAAATGTTAAAACAAGAGACAGCTAGGCAACTTGTATTCTTAGAAAAGGGTCAGCAATTACAGTCTTTATAGTTCTCCTAATAAAGGTTTAATTAAAATCTGAACTCTAGGCAGAAATAAAGGACACACATTAGCCGGTCCCTGGCCACTCTATATCAGTTTTACTGCTACAGGGTGGCAGCTGTGTGCAGGATCAAATGTATATATACGTGATCCTGAACAGGGGTGGACTGACAACTCATGGGGCCCCCGGGCAACGTGAGATCATGGGGCCCCCTGTGTATCCCGCTCACACTCAAGCCACTCTCACACAAATCCCCACCCCTTCAGCTTGCACTGCATGGACGCCTCAATTCTAGGTCGAACCTGAGATAAGCAGTGCACAGGGGGCAGCAGAGCAGAGCATGGGGGTCAAGAAAGCACAGTGCACAGGGGGCAGCAGGGCAGAGCATGGGGGTGGGTATGGCAAAGTATAGGAATCGGCAGGTCAGAGCACAGGGGGTCAGGAGGGCACAATATGTGTGTGTGTGGAGGGCAGGATGGTACACTACATGGGGAACAAAAGGGCACATTATGGGACACACCAGGGCACATTACAGGTTGGGGGGGCACAGTAGGACACATTACATGTGGGGGCAGCAGGGAACATTATATGGCACATTACATGGGGGGAGGCAGAGGGGCACATTATGGGGCTTGGCAGGGCACATTACAGGGGCTAGCAGGGTACATTATGGGACACAGCAGAGAACATTACATGGGGCAGGAGGGCCAATCTACCTGTCGGCTAGCTGTGATTGATAGGTAGAACAAAGTGGAAGCTGTCATGGGGCCCCCTACTGGCCAAGAGCCCTCGGGCAGTGTCCGAAGTGCCCTATGGTCAGTCCGTCCCCGATCCTGCACTTCCGGGTAGCGGACTCGAATGCGCTGATTATGCACAGTGGGAGCCAATCAGCGGGTACACAGGCAGAATAGCCATCTGCTTATGTAAAGAAGGCAATTTGCTGTTCTGTCAGTAGAGAAGGCATGGGTCCTGTGTTCTTGCAAAGCAGGAAAATTGAACAATGCCTTCCCCTAGTAAAAGCATGCCCCCCACAGTACACAAACACAGGCTAGGAACACAGTAAACCTTTTGATCGCCCCTGATCTTAACCTCTTCCCAGCTAGTGTCATTAGTACAGTGACAGTGCATATGTTTAGCACTGATCACTGTAATAGTGTCACTGGTTCCCAAAAAAATGTCAAAAGTGTCAGTTAGTGTCCGATTTGTCAGCCACAATATCGCAGTCCCGCTATCAGTTGCTGATCACTGCCATTACCAGTAAAAAAAATAATACATTAAAATTCCATAAATATATCCCATAGTTTGTAGACGCTATAACTTTTGCGCAAACCAATCAATACATGCTTATTGAAATTTTTTTACCAAAAATATGTGGCAGACTACATATTGTCCTAAATTGATGAAGACATTTGATTTTTTACATTTTTTTACTTGATATGTTTTATAGTAGAAAATATTTTTTTTCAAAATTGTCGGTCTTTTTTTGTTTATAGGGCAAAAAATAAAAACCTCAGAGGTGATCAAATACCGCCAAAAGAAAGCTCTATCTGTGGGAAAAAAAGGACGTGTGTTTTATTTGGGTACAGCATTGCACGACAGCGTAATTGTGATTGTGGTTCAAGCAGTATTAAACGCAAAAGCAAACCATTTTTTTATATTGCAGCTTACCAATTCTTAGATGTATTATTTTCCTTTTTTAGGCTTTCTTTCTTCTATTTTCATCTGATGATTCGGCCAGTAAGTCTGTTGTTTTAAAACAGAAAAACTCTCTTGTAGTTACAGGGATGAAACAACCTATTTAACATTGACAGGGTTGCTTAACCACTTCAATACAGGGCACTTTCACCCCCTTCCTGCCCAGGCCAATTTTCAGTTTTTAGCGCTGTCACACTTTGAATGACAATTGCACAGTCATGCAACACTGTACCCAAATTTCATTTTCTTCACACAAATAGAGCTTTCTTTTGGTGGTATTTAATCATTGCTGGGTTAGACCAAACATTAAAAAAAAAAAAAAAAAAACGTTTTTCTTAGTATCTGTCAGCAATTATTTTTAAATAAGTAATTTTTCTCCTACACTGATGTGCGCTGATGAGGTTGCACTGATGGGCACTGATGAGGCAGCACTGATGGGCACTGATGAGGTGGCATTGAAGGGCACTGATGGGGTGGCACTGATGAAGAGGCACTAATATGCAGCACTGATGAGCACTGATAGACGGCACTGATGGGCACTGATAGGCGGCACTACTGGGCACTGATAGGAGGCACTGATGGGCACTGATAGGCGGTACTTATGGGCAATGATAGGTGGCACTGATGGGCGGTACTAACTTTGGCAGGGCTCACACACCATATATCCTGTGTTGCCTTTCCACTGTCCCAGCAGTCTTATATACCTGAGCTGCTTCCCGGTGGATACGTCGGTCCCTGTTGGACCGTGGGGTCCTGTCACTGCCGTTACGACTGTGATACTATGTAAGTGCCAACATCTGCCTAGTTTTGACTCATTGATGTATTGGTTCAATTACTTAATAGAATGATTACATTTGTATTCTAGACATATTGCACCTTTGACCTTTCCCCTGATGAAGGAAATCACCCTAAGATTCCGAAATGCGTTGGGCTTCGGTCAGCTGTGAACTCGTTCCATATGCGGTCCTGACTCGCATTATGCCTGCTTTGGTGTTCCAGCTCCTCCAAATGGTCTGGGTGCCTTCCTTTTTAATGTGTATATATGTTTTATATCTCACCATGGCATTTATTATCACCATGTTCACCATGATTGAGAACTAGCTTTTACTCGTGTATAAATAAAGTTTGTTACTTTTTACTTATACTTTGTCTTTACTCCTCCCCCTTCTGTCTCGAAAGACCCCGTTGGGGCACATAAATATCTTTAGTTTCAAATATTTTATTGAGAGAATAAAAGTTGCAGATACAGGATTGTATTCAACTAAAACATTGTTACAGAGGTGATGGTTCACTAGCAGGGTGATGTAATGTGGCATAAATGTGGACAGTTCCCCTTGTAGTTACCATATAACATTATAAAGAACCCAGTATACCTTAGAAGAGATTAATAACCAATAGCTTGAAACATTTAGGGCAAAATCAGTGAAATCAGCTCAATACTGAGAACAATTCAAGTAGGAACTGCGGAAATCGGGGGATTTACTGCCCGACTGGGATCCAGCTAAATGGCCCAGCCAAAGTAGGGGAGCAAAGGCCTCCTGTGAGCATGGCATCTGTGATAGGGAGTAAGAAAGAAGAAGAAAGAGAGTGGGGGAAGAAGGGGGGGAAACAAGGAGGGGGGTGTCTTCAGAGGGGGGGTGACTCGAGAAAGCCTGCAGGTGTGCGGCCCGAGGCGAGGTAACTTCATCCATTGTCCATGATTAGTGAGTGATCAAAGCCCGGTGGAAGACCATGAGTGGCCAAAGGGCGCCAGAGCTTTTCAAACATGGGAAGTTTGTCTAGATAGATGGCCTTGGTTTTCGCATGTATAAACGCCTGGTTGATCCTGTGTTTAACCGGGATCATAGATAGTGTGGTGGATTTCCAAGCCTTACCTATAGACTGGTCACAGTTGTAACCACAAGTAGGAGCTTAAACTGTCTTTTAGTCAAGGTAGGGGGTCTACTATTTAGGAGGGCTACAGCAGGGTCAGGTGGTAGGGGTGTGTTGAACATCAGGGATAGTAAATGGAAGACTTCGGTCCATAGACCCTGAGCAATCGGACAGTCCCAACAAGTAGAAGGGTAATTTGGGTGGAATTTGGAAATCCTGGAGGGGACCAGGTACCACCTAGTTAGTTTCCAAG
>BLSH010060466.1:363464-375949 GCA_018402905.1 Glandirana rugosa
CCGAACGATTTTTGAAATGTCCGGGTCCGGGTCCGTGCCACGGACACCCTAAAGTTCGGTACGGACCCGAACGTTACAGTCCGGGTTCGCTCAACACTACTCCTAACCCCTATGTTCACTAACCTGTGTAAGAAAGATGTACTGTATATTCTTACCTGTTTTCATCCTGCTCCTGTCTGGTCCCTTTTCAGCCAGCGGCTGCTCCAGGGGAGAGAAAAGAGCACTCAACAATGACTGGTGAAGCCTGGTGTGATGATATCACCTATAGGCACCTATGTCCCATCCGTTGTCTGCACTCCTCCTCTGACTGACACAGGGGAGAAGGGTTACATAACCGAACCAGAACAGGCTGAAAATAGTTAAGCATATACATCCTTCTTACACAGATTAGTCAGCATAGACATGAGGAGGGGGAAAGGGAGAATAGTTAAGACTAGTTAGGTTTAGCCTAGAATTATACTTTAACTATAATTTAAAATATGCATTTCTTAGGCCCCTTTCACACTTGTGCAACCTGAAAGTCGTGCAAGTTTTCCGCAATTTTACCACACTTTTTTTTTTGCGATTTTGCTGCAATTTTAATGCGACTTTAAGCAGTGCATGTGTAATATTGAAGTCTATGGACCTCAAATCTCATCAAAGTTGGACCAAAGTAGTGCAGGGACTACTTTGAAGTCGCTGCGACTTGAAGTTGCACAGATATGAATGGTACTCACTGTAAATCATGGGGTACGACTTGTCATGAGACTTTGCAGTCCCAAGTCGCACAAGTGTGAAAGGGGCCTTATACTACTTGTTTGTACGATATGAGGAATACAGTATACTGTAAGAACAAAGATCTCTGGTAACAGGTGACAGCCCAATGCCTCTTGACACAGACCAATAGTTAAATCTGACCACTGTGAGATTGATTTGTGATAGAAATAATGGTCCAGTAAAAAGTCTTTAGTACAATAGAATGTTTAAGCTCATCTGGTCAAGTTTTTTATCACACTGTTTTTCTGGTCCAAATTTCTGTTCCCCATAAAGATTATCTTATCAATGTTAGTCAAATGCAAATGTGACTGATCCACTTAATATAATTAAAGGGTAACTCCACTTTCGTGGGGAAAAAGATTGCAAATAAAAAAAATAATAATATAGCTTATACAATTGCGACACACATTTTTTTTTCATTGTGCAGCTCTGTCCTTTTTGGTGAGATCCACCCAATAGGAAATCACATCTAAAGGGATACAGGGCCAGCAGCTTTCCTCATTAGTGCCCTGCAGGTGCTGCGGCTGGTTGATAATTGTGAAACCACTCCCATTAGATTCACTTTCCAATATGGACACAGACAAACACACAGGGATTTCTTCAGAATAACAACAGGTAGGAATTTGCAACAAAGTTTGTTAAAATCCTTGCAATGTACATAGATCACCCAGAGTGGAATGTTTCTTTCTCAATAAAAGTGGAGTTACTCTTTAAGGGGTGTTATTGTTGAACTTCAGGCAATTCATTCACAGACAAATTACATATAGTGTAAAGGGGGTGTTTTGTCAAAGTATTTGAATATCTGCCACACAGCACAGCCAGGCAGACACAACACACTGATATGGATATGGAGTATAGATTCAGTTAATTAAAACAACTGCTTCACCCCTGCTACAATTCAGGATAATTGGATAGCGGGTAAGTTGTGTTAGAGCAGGGGTGTCAAACTTAATTTCATCGTGAGCCACATCAGCATTATGGTTGTCCTCAAAGGGTTGGTTGTATCTGTAAGACTATATACAATTATGCAGAGCTTTTTTTCTCAGAGAATAGGTGCAGGAACTCAACCACTGCCGAACCAAATTGAATGGTGGGTGTGGCCAAATTGCACTAACAGTAGGAGAATCTTAATAGGGCAATAAATACAGGGAGTGTGTTATGTGCAAAGTTCAGGAATACGCTATGTACTGAGTTCAAGGTGCAGGGCTGGGCTTTGTGCAGAGTGCAAGGTTGAGGTGTGCGCTACATACAGAGTGCAGGGTTTAGGGGTGTGCTATGCACAGTGAGCAGGGTTCAGCTTTCTTTCACAGGCTGTCCAAATTTCACTTCCACCTCTCCCTCTTGGGTGCGAGGCCCACATGAAATGGTCTGGATGACTGAATTTGGCCTGCGGGCCTTGTGTTTGACACGTGTGTTAGAGTTTAGGCTTCTTTTCTCAGGTCTCCATGAAAAAAATTCACTTTAGGGTATTTTTCTCCTTTTAAAGAGGAAGTAAACCCTGATGGGGTTTATTTCCTCAATATTCCCCTGCAAAGTAGAAGCATAATGGGCTAATATGCATCACAAAGTAGACCACTATATGTCACTTACCTGCAAACGAAGCCTGCAATGTCCCCTGTGCAGGCCGCGTCCATTTTCTGCCCCTCTTGCTTCCGGGGCCGCAACTCTGGCTCTGTGACTGGCCAGAGTCGCGTGACTTCCCTCCCGCGCTTGCGTGCGGGAGCCGCCAGTCAAGGCACAATCATAGTGAAGGAATGGCACGGAGGCCATTTCTTCACTGCGCATATGCCGAAAGATGTTGGCAACAGCAGTACACTGTATTTCTCCTAAACCGTGCAGGTTTAGGAGATATGCAGGGCACCTACAGGTAAGCCTTATTATAAGCTTACCTCTAGGTTAAAGTGGTTGTCACGAGTTGACAACCACTTTAAGTGTATGTAAAGCCAAAACGTTTTTCTTTTAGTTTTAGATTCAGTAGGGATCTATACATAAACATACAGAAACATAACAGAAACTGATAGGAAATCTCTCCAAATAAATGAAATTACCATCTTTGACAGGTGTCTCCGAAGCAGGGGTCCCCATTGAAGGATTTTTGCTCACTTCTTTTCCTCCTTACTTTCCGTCATTTTGACAGTAGCCACCAGTACAAATAGAGGGTGAATCTCCATAGTGGTGCTTCAAACAACAAAAAAACTTGACAAATGGTCTAACACTTCCCCACTTTATCCATAACTAAAAAAAAACAAAAAAAAACCACAGGAATTGGTCTATTTATAAATGTTTTCACACAAGACTCACACACAATGTTCACCCAAGAAATGTGTGTGACTCCTGGGTGAAAGTTGTGTGAAAAAGTTTATAACCACTTCAATAATGGGCACTTAACCCCCCTTCCTTCCCGGACCAATTTTCAGCTTTCAGCGCTGTTGCAGTTTGAATGACAATTGAGCGGTCATGCGACACTGTAACCATATGAAATTTTTATTATTTTTTGATAATGGCCCGGATATGAAGGGGTTAAACTGTGTGTGAAAACTATAAATTAGCGGGAGAAGCCATATCACTGTTCTACAATCATCTTCAAACTGTGTGTGAAAAGTATAAATTAGCCAGGAGAAGCCATATCACTGTTCTACAATCATCTTCAAACTGTTAGCCAGAGCAGTGTTCTAAAATTTAGAACAATAATATGGCTCTCTATGCGGTTGGAAGAACTGCAATAGGCTTTTCCCATACACTTTGAAGATGATTTTAGAACACTGCTATGGCTTCTCCCGCTAATTTATACTTTTCACACACAGTTTGAAGATGATTGTAGAACAGTGATATGGCTTCTCCAGGCTAATTTATACTTTTCACACACAGTTTGAAGATGATTGTAGAACAGTGATATGGCTTCTCCCGCTGATTTATAGTTTTCACACACAGTTTGAAGATGATTGTAGAACAGTGATATGGCTTCTCCCGCTAATTTATAGTTTTCACACACAGTTTAAAGATGATTTTAGAACACTGTTATGGCTTCTCCCGCTAATTTATACTTTTCACACACAGTTTGAAGATGATTGTAGAACAGTGATATGGCTTCTCCCGGCTAATTTAGACTTTTCACACACAGTTTGAAGATGATTGTAGAACAGTGATATGGCTTCTCCCGCTGATTTATAGTTTTCACACACAGTTTGAAGATGATTGTAGAACAGTGATATGGCTTCTCCCGCTAATTTATAGTTTTCACACACAGTTTAAAGATGATTTTAGAACACTGTTGTGGCTTCTCCCGCTAATTTATACTTTTCACACACAGTTTGAAGATGATTGTAGAACAGTGATATGGCTTCTCCCGGCTAATTTGGACTTTTCACACACAGTTTGAAGATGATTTTAGAACACTGATATGGCTTCTCCCGCTAATTGAGACTTTTCTCACACAGTTTGAAGATGGTCCACATCCACCTCCATTTTTGATTTTTTTATGTGATTTTAGTTTAAAAATGCTTTTAAGTTATTTCCCTGTCCCCATTTCTTTGTAGGGCACTTGTCCGACCCTTACCCCCATTTTCCTTCCTTTTGCAGACCTCTAGGACTTTCCAGGACTTTGTTACAGCCATTTTAGTGCCTAAAAGTTCGGGTCCCCATTGATTTCAATGGGGTTTGGGGTCCGGGTGAAAGTTCGGGTCCTGTCCGGACCCGAACCCGGACTTTATCCCGAAGTTAGGCCGAACCAGCAGAACCCGAACTTCCAGAGGTTCGATCAACTCTACTGATATATATTCTTCCACATATTTGTGGTAAAAAAAAAAATCACAATTGGCGTTTATTGATGCAAAAGTTGGCGCATTTACAAATCATGAGAATTAATTTATGTCGTTTTTACTTTTTTTTTTTACTGGTAATGGCGGTGATCTGCGATTTTTATCAGGACTGCGACATTGCGGCAGAAAGATCAGACATTTTGACACTTTTTTGGGACCATTGACATTTACGCGATCAGAACTAAAAAAAAAAAAAACACTTATTACTGTATAAATGTCACTGGCAGGGAAGGGATGAACCTGCAGGGGGCAATCAAGGGGTTAACTGTGTTCCCTATGTGGGTTCTAACTGTGTGGGGGCTGGGCGGGCAGGGGCATGACAGATCTAACTGATCCCAGTGACAAGGATCAGTAGATCTCTGGCATGCCGCCTGAAAGAGCGGGGAACCGCTGTGCTTACATCGGCGGTTCCCTGCTTTTCTGCTGTAGCAGGTGATCGCGGGTCGCCGGCGGACATCGAGTCAGCCTGACCCGCGGCCCCACTCAGGGAGCGCGCGGCAGGCACGAGAGAGTACCGGCGGCGGCGGTGGCACACGCTCGCCCCCTAGATGTGTGTGTGTGAATCGCCGTTTATGGACAGCGATCTGCACTATGCTGCCAACTGGTTAAAGAATACAAAAACAAAAAAAAAAAAAACAGAATATCACTACTCTGATTTAGAAAACAAAATAAAACATTTCATTTTTTAAAATGACAATCTTGTAATACTCTGTATTAATATGTTCATATTATACAAAGAATGCATTTAGGCTTTATCATTGTCTTTTCACTGACTTAAGAGCATAGGGGAAGCAAAGTGGATTATACCCTTCACATTTTTTTTTAATAGGCTTTAAAGGTTTGCCTATAAATGGTTATTTTCCGGAAGCCTGATTAAAGCTCTCCTCCACTTCCAGAAAGTCCAGGCACTCTTATTCCACAAGAGGTTGGTGTCAGCACCCTTATAAACTCACATTAAAGTGTAATTCCAGCCAGCTACTGCAATGCAGCTAATACTTTTGATTCTTACCCATTAGTACTTTGATGTGCTTGAATTATATAGTCATTTTATTGTATTTCTCAAGCAATAGGCATTTAACAGGCAAGTAAAACCTCCCCAGAATTTGAAATGTAGATGCCTATTCTATTTCTGCCAATCAACGCTTTCCTTTTTTAAGTGTTCTCCAGAAAAACCATTAGCCAACTGTCATTTATGCCACCACTGAATCTGCTCTCTTGCTCAGTTAAACTGACAGAGGAAGAAAAAAAGAATTATGTGATATAATTTTTTTTTTTTGCTTCAAATTGCTTTACGCCCTTCAGTGTTCAGCTTGTCACTTTTTCTTGACTTAAATAGCAGACATAAGAGGTAGGCTAAAATAAGCAGCAATTGTCAAACATACATGTTGCACCTAAGAAGTGTACGTGTGCAGGGTGAAAGGCGGGGGGCAGAATCATACCCAATGAAACAAACAGCCTAGGTAGAATGTCTGCGTTGTCTAAATTATGCTATCAGTCACAGCAGGAAACATGAACAAAAGATTGTGCAAAGACTTAACCAGTTATGGTAAAGCGATACAATATTATTAAAAGGAAAGCCTGACAAGTTGATTGGGCATGTGTGATTTTGCAGACCTTTATGCTGAAGTTTTCGTGTAATGCTAGTGTCGTTTTATTGTTACACGGTTGGGTGAAGTCTGTTCTGGTTACAAAATGTCGCCTTTTAGTAAACTTAAGGTTGTGCCTTTACAAAGATAGGTGAACTTTACTGAACAGCCTCTCCACCTTGTGCCTTCACCCAGTTGGGCTTTGGGTGCGCAAGTAGAGCCTCCAATTGAAATGATCTGCTTACCAGGCTTTATACTCACCTGACTGCTTTAGGGATGGCAGTCCAATCTATGGATTTCTTTGAAAGCTTTATTTCAGAACAGTAGAACAGAGAAGGAATACATAAGTAGCAGCAGTTCTCAAACTGCCCCTAGATCAGTGGTTCTCAACTCCGGTCCTCAGGACCCACTAACAGGCCAGGTTTGCTGGATAACTGAAATACATCACAGGTGATATCATTTGCTGCTCAGTGATTGCAGTATTCTAGTCTGCATCTCCCCAAGGTTATACTTAAAATCTGGCCTGTTAGTAGGTCCTGAGGACAGGAGTTGAGAACCACTTCCCTAGATGAAGCTTTAATTTCCCATGCACATAGCAAACTGAAGTAGCAGAGGTTCATTTGTTGTTGTTTTTTTGTACCAGGTATGTGGATACAGCATTGGACCAGTGGAGTTTGCCATGTATACTTCACTGTTCCCAGCTCTTGGGTCCCTCTCAGCATTAAAAAGCATGGGTTAGGTCCTCTCCAGTGAAATGGCACATTCCAAATCCAGAGGGTTAAGTAGGGTTGCCACCTCATCCCTTTAAACCCGAACACATATGAATTACACAAGTTCTGAGGCTAATTTAATGCAGATAAGGCACCAAGAGAGTTTAATTACCACCTTAATCGGCCCCAGAACCTGTGTAATTAGTATGTGTTTGGTTTTACAGGGATGAGGTGGCAACCCTAGGGTTAAGGTCTTAAAGTGTTACTAAACCCACAACAGTAAAATCAGTCTGTATATGCAGTAAAGCATGCTTCTTATACTCACTGTGGAACCTAAGGGGGTTAATCCTCTGCATTGTGTAAAAGGCTGTTTGATCCTGTCTTCTCTGTTACTCTCCTTCTTTCACAGTCCCCAAACCATCTCCTGATAGAACAGAGGCTAGGGGACAAGCTGCACATCCTCAGTTTGGTGTGTATTGCTAGAGATTTTTTTTTTTCTTGGGAGAGTGTATGTAATCAGCACAAGGCCAATCAGCACTGTCCAGACAGAGGGTCAGGGGTCCTGCAGCCTTACAGGACAGTCAGAGCAGAATAAAAACACCTCCTACAAGCTTTAACCAGACACTGATATAAGGCACAAGACTGTGTAACTGCTGATGAAAAAAAAGGTATTTAGGAGTTAATATTTACTAAAATAGTTGCATTTCCATGTTCTGTGTACTGTGAGAGACCAGGCATAGAGAATGCAGGGTTCTGGGTTTAGTAACACTTTAAGGATCTGAGTGTCCTCCAAGAACGCCAAATGAAAGCTAATAAAGGATTGTTAAACCTGTGCTCTAGCACTGCAATCTAAGAGCATGGACCAAGCTGTCAATACTATATGTGTCTCTTACATAAACTGGTGTCTTAATTTTAGTCAGTGCGGCACTATGGCTAAGATGTATAAAAGCAACTAAATTCCATTGATTAATAAAATGTGTGAGAGTGTGATTCAACTCAGTTTATATAAATGGATACCCAAAATCTCAGTGCTACACCATACAAAATGTGGGAGTTGTGTCCAAACTCCCAGTGCTGTAAGCAAAGTGACTTTTTTCCCAAAAAAATAAATTGCAGTTAAAAGAACACACATTGAGTGTGAAACCCAAAATGCTATTGCTGCGAAAAAATAAATATACAAAACTAAACAATCCTATAAGGTATACATACTGTATGTTATAACATACACTGCACATATAAACCTTATATACCTCTAGTGCAATCCATAGAATTGAAAAGCACACTGTTATGTAAAGGAATTAAAACCAAATTCCCAGTGCTCCAAATTAAAATTACATACAAATAAGTTCAAAAGAGTAAAAACACATAAGATGCCACTCCACCAAAACTCTTCCATGCACAGTTCCTTATTAAAGCGGTAGTAAACCCATGCATTTAACAGGTTACATTTCAGTCACATTTCCGGCAATGTAACACTCCCATTGGTTGTGCTCTAAACCAAACTGTCAAACCATACAATGGCTGGTGTCATAGCTGATCACATGTGCAGCATCATGGCAGTTGTAGAGTAAACAGAGGCCAAGATGGCAGCTTCCTTGGCTGAAAATGATCAGAGGGTTTACTACCACTTTAAGGTCAGTGTCCCAGCTGTATCACCCATGTGCTTAACGTTAATTGCACAGAAACGGTTTTGTATATTTATTTTTTCGCAGCACTAGCATTTTGATTTCACACTGAGGCTGGGTTCACACTAGTCCGATTCTCGGACCTACATGAGGAGCACAAGTCGCATTACGTCACAAAAACAATGATTCCCTATGAGAGCCGTCTTAACTGGTCCGATTTGTGTTTTTCAAAGTCGGACCGACTTTGAAAAAGGTTCCTGTACTACTTTTGTCCGACTTTGATCCTACTTCAGCCCATTGAGAAGCATTGAAGTCGGATCAAAGTCGTATCAGTGTCTTCACTGATCCGACTTTGGCATGCGACTTGTGCTCTGGGGATCATGAAGGGGAACTCCACGCCAAATTTAAAAAAAAAAAACTGGCATGGGGTCCCCCTCCAGGAGCATACCAGGCCCTTTGGTCTGGTATGGATTTTAAGGGCAATCCCTACGCCAAAAAATGGCGTGGGGTCCCCCCCCCACAATCCATACCAGACCCTTATCCGAGCACGCAGCCCGGGAGGCCAGGAAAGGGGGTGGGGACAGGCGAGTGGCCCCCTCCCTCCTGGACCATACCAGGCCGCGTGCCCTCAACATGGGGAGTATGGGTGCTTTGGGGCAGGGGGGGCTCTGCGCCCCCCCACCCCAAAGCACCTTGTCCCCATGTTGATAAGGACAAGGGCCTCTTCCCGACAACCCTGGCCGGTGGTTGTCGGGGTCTGCGGGCGGGGACTTATCGGAATCTGGAAGCCCCCTTTAACAAGGGGGCCCCCAGATGCCAGCCCCCCCACCCTATGTAAATGAGTATGGGGTACATCGTACCCCTACCCATTTACCTGGAAAGAAATATGTACACAAAAAAACCACACAGCTTTTTAAAATATTTTATTAAATCTGCTCCGGCGGTCTTCTCCCCTCTCCGGTGTCTTCTTTTCTTTGGCTCTTTTGCAGGGTCTTTCAAGGAGAAGAAGAGAGGGAAGAGGACAGCGGAGAAGACCGGCAAAAGAGCAGAAGATGCCGCAGAGAAGAAGACCCCTCAGAAGATGAAAGACCCCGCAAAAGAGCCGAAGAAAAGAAGACACCGGAGAGGGGAGAAGACCGCCGGAGCAGATTTAATAAAATATTTTAAAAAGCTGTGTGTTTTTTTGTGTACATATTTCTTTCCAGGTAAATGGGTAGGGGTACGATGTACCCCATACTCATTTACATAGGGTGGGGGGCTGGCATCTGGGGGCCCCCTTGTTAAAGTGGGCTTCCAGATTCTGATAAGTCCCCGCCCGCAGACCCCGACAACCACCGGCCAGGGTTGTCGGGAAGAGGCCCTTTTTCTCATCAACATGGGGACAAGGTGCTTTAGGGTGGGGGGGCGCAGAGCCCCCCTGCCCAGAAGCACCCATATTCCCCATGTTGAGGGCACGAGGCCTGGTATAGTCCAGGAGGGAGGGGGGCGCTCGTCCCCACCTCCTTTCCTGGCCTCCCAGGCTGCGTGCTCGAATAAGGGTCTGGTATGGATTGTGGGGGGGACCCCACACCGTTTTTTTTGACGTGGGGGTTCCCCTTAAAATCTATACCAGACCAAAGGGCCTGGTATGCTCCTGGAGGGGGACCCCATGGCAGTTTTTTTTAATTTGGCGTGGAGTTCTCCTTCTTGATCCCCAGAGCACAAAGTGCCTGGCATTGTCGGGATCAAAGTCGGATCCCTGTTCACAGACAAACGGTCCGACTTTGACCCTATGTAGGACCGTAAATCGCACAGCAAAGTAGGATCAAAGTTGGACCGTTTTTTTGTCGGATAGTGTGAACCCAGCCTCAATGTGGGTTACTTTAAGGCTGGGTTCACACTATCCAACACAAAAATGGTCAGACTTTTGATCCTACTTTGCCCTGCAACTTCGGCCCTACTTTGGTCCTACTTCCACCCGACTTGAATGAACAAGATAAGATTTTGCTCCGACTTTGAGATAGTGACTTGTCCTTTGACCAATCAAAACAATCCCAGTGTGAGATAAATTCCTTTTACTGCTGCTGTAATCACCAAGTCGGATGTCACAAGTCGGATGGTGAGAGCAAGGATCCGACTTTGATCGTAATTCAATGATATTCAATGGGCTGAAGTAGGACCAAAGTCGGACCAAAGTAGTACAGGAACCTTTTTCAATGTCGGACTGACTTGTGTCGGACCAGTTAAAATGGCTCTCATAGGGAAACACTGATTTTGTGACGTAATGCGATTTGTGCTCACAATTTCGGTCCGTTTGTCGGACTAGTGTGAACCCAGCCTAACTGCAAACTAAATCTAGCCATAGATGGATTAAAATCCTGCAGTTTCAGCAGGGAGTGGCTGAAACTTGATCAGTGTATGAACATTTCTGCTTAACAGAAGTCAATCATTTGATTGACGTCTGTCAAACAAACATGCTGGAAAACGTTTTTTTTTAATCAGTGGGTATAGCCAACTGGCTTCAGCCATTGATCAGTGTATTCTCACAACGAGGAGTCCTGCTATCATTATACAATGTCTTAGCGAGGGGGATTCCTCCAACTGTCTAGCATTTGTGGATGAAGGAATCTGTTTTTTAAGAAAAAGTATCCGTCTATGGACAGCTTTAGGTGTAGGCAAAGAGAGTTCCAGAAGCTTTCTAAGCTAGTTGATTAAAGTATGGCCCAATCCACTGATTACAACTGATTACTTTAGGAATCAGTCAGTCAACAAATTCAGGGCCAGCCAACGCTGCCTCTTGCTTCTGTGACACAGTCTTTAGGATCATTCAACAAAGTCTAGTAGATAATGCAACATATGAAACCCCTGAGCACAGCCTATGGGAAGAATCCCTACAAAACATGAAAACAGTAAAAACAAGTGACCAATAATCTGGCCTTGGAGAAAACATCTGTACTAAACCGTTCTGGAAACAATTATGTAATTACAAAAAATAGTGAGATAATGTGATCATGCTCCTTTTCTTCCTTGCTACGGAATTGCTGACTGTACCTGTGTTTGGTTTGAAGAGGGTTTAACGAACATTACTGAAATTCAAATGCTGATGTTGAATTCAAGAGAGTGAATGGGAGATGGATGTTAAAAAACAGTAATAGCTATTTTATAGGCTCATAGCATGGAATTGCCAAACAAATGGTATGGGGAGCTAAGCAATGCCTGGGGAACATGCTAAAGCAAAAATCATGTTGGAAAAATTCAGTTGGGCAGGGTGCAGCAAATGTTGGAAAAATTCAGTTGGGCAGGGTGCAGCAAATGTATGTACAGTATGTTTAAAGAGCAACATCAACCCCTTTATGCCTAAGCGTAAAACAAATATTAATGCCTAAGTACAATTTTGCAACTCTGACATGTGTTAGTAAAACTGTAAAAATACTACTCTGTGTATCCAGGTGGATTATACCTTGTTATTTTCAGGATAAATTGGACTTTCATTTGGTGGGAAATGGTAATGGATATCTCCTATTTTTTTTTATTATCAAAGGAAAAGTGGCCCAATAGTAAATATATATATATATATATATTTTTTTAATTTTAGCTGTATATTTCTTGTTACTACCATAGCCTATCACCAAAGAACAACCCAAAATAAATTCTCCCGCTCCTTATGATCGCAGTGATACCACATATGTGCATGTTATTTGTTCTTTGTACCCATAGTGCAGCCCAGAAACAATGGTGCACATTTTGCTTTTTTTATTGTCCTACCTAAAACACACTGACACTAACACTAACTGACTCTAATATGAATTTAAAATGTAAAAAAAAAAAATTCTGTTCAAAATATACTGACCCTGACCTTTGACCCTTATTTGACCCAAACACTAACCCTGGCACTGACCTAGATCAAAACTTGATCTAGGTATTCTTTCTTTTATTTTGTATTATTATTTATTTATTTATATATATTTTTACACACATGGCTGTTTTTTTCTCTCTGCAAGGAGAGAGAAA
>BLSH010060466.1:401017-413785 GCA_018402905.1 Glandirana rugosa
GAATGGAAGCAGGAAGAGAGATGTGTAGGGTGACACCTCGTTAGGGTGGGAAGTTTTAAACTCTTCGTAAACCCTAGGGGTCTATACCCGTCGATCACCTCACCAACCAAACTTTGTATAACAAAGATCTCTTGTCGACTACCTGAAAAGGTGGGACTTCTGATTTATATTGGAAGGATTGAAGTTTACGGGTGTTAACGCAAAGGATGAGGAGAGCCAAATCTTAGACTAGGTTAGTTTACTGACGAAAGAAGGTCACACTACCCCTTTGAGGATAGTAGGAACATGGAGACAGAGAGGGAACGAGTATGTGATGTATGGCCCTATGCAAAAACGTGAATTGCCAAAATCAGTCCTTAGCTGCTATATTAGTAGTATACGTGCTCAAACAATCATTTCAGTCATCCTCCTCCAAGTCATGAGCAAGGGAGAGACAGAGGTACAAGGATGATAGGAGTTTCCCCATCACACTGGAAGAAAGCAGTCATTTGATTGGATCAGATTCTAAACCGAGAGGAGTAGGAAACGCAATTGTGGGCATTTGAAGTTAGGAAGGTTATATTTAGTCTTCAGGGTGGAAAAGTCCATCAGCTGTTCTCTAGAAACAATATGTTTCAAACCAACCACTCCACTAGCTGCCCATATCTGGGGATCCCAAATGCTTCTCAAATTTTGAAGGGTGGGATTGCTCCACAGTGGGATGTGTAGAGAGAAGGACGAAGGTAAGCAGTGCTTACAATTGTGCCAGATTAAGATGGTGATCATCAGACACATGACCCTTGGGTGAGACCGGAGTCCCCGAAAAACAATATTGCTAAAGGTCGAGTAGGAGCCAATAATGGCAGCTTCCAGTGTCACAGCTGGGTTGTCCCTAAGCTGAGAGAAGTACCAACAGAGTGTCACTAGCCATGCCACCCAATAACTCAACTTGGATGTTTGTTAAGGATATCCCACCCCAAGTCAGAGGAAGCTGCAACATTGATAAAGCCCTTGTAGTTCATTCACAAATCCTGCAGTTTTAAAACTGACAGCCCATATGGAGGTATGAGCTGAACACTTCTGGGCTATTCTGTAGAAGCCTGAGAGTGCACCCCTGATTCACTGACTACAGTTGCAATGCTTTCCAGGCTTCTACAGGAAAAAATTGCATTTATTATTTTTTCTAAAAAGGTAAACTTATACTTTAAGATGGTTATTTTACAGTTCCAGGAGGGGTGCTGTGGCGTATTCACTGCTCAGAGTAAGCTGCTTATAGTTTCATTAGGCTGAAAGACTCCACTGGTCCTCTTTCTGGCATCCCCCAAGGCACAGGGGCGCCAACCTGCTGTGAGACCAAGAACTTCCCTCTCCTCACATTGCTGACATTTTCCCAAAAGACCCTGGCGAGACTCCTCCCAAATCCTTTATAGGTAAGAGGCAGGGCCTGCCCAGAGTAAGTGACCCAAAGCAGGGAGTTTCCAAGAATTACAGAGGAACACAAGTTCCACCTGCCAATATGTTTTCAATGGAAGACTGACAAAAAATAAAAGTTTTGTATATCTGTATACATCAGCCATATTTTGCAGTGTTTTTAGGATAGTTTGTATGAGTTACTGCATGAGAGACATCTGTGGTGTGCTGGGCCACTGGTGGCAGTGTGGGAGATGACCAGCAGGTTGGTGCAGTGTATAGGGTACGCTGGGCGGGGCTCAGAGAGTGAACGGCGGATCCCACTGGACGTGATGCAAACCACCCTGGATAGCAGTCACTGTGCAGCAGAATTAATGCAGCGTATGATGTGTACTATGTGGCCCAGAAAGTGGGCAGTGGATCGCCCTGGGTACAATGCAAGTCAACCTCAGGTCTCCTATGGTGGTCACTGTACCGCTGAACTGATGCAGTGTACAAGGTACACTAGATTTCAGCTTGACAGTACACCAGTTCTTTCTCTCTAGTGATCATTAGAAGGAGTAGACAAATTCAATCCTAAAGGCTGAGCAGCAGTGGGTAATGCAACTGGGCCTCTCTCCCTCTTCCTGCAGACCAGAGCTGCCCTGCTTGTGGTGGTGCCTCACACCAAGAGCCCCTTATATACTGGACTTTTGCTTTTATATCTCCTCTCCCTAGCTCCTCCTCCTATCAGCCCTGTTTGCGGCTTGTAGTCCCAGCCTTGGCCAGTACAGTGTGTTGAATGCAGCCCAGAAACTACAATTCCCTGCATTCTTTGTGCTTCATAGTAGCTTGCAAGGTGAGCATGCTAATCATCCACATCTTGTGTCAGAAAAGGGAACTGTTTAACTTAACTTTACAGGCAATGCTGGCAGCACTCATACGTCAAAGACAACCTCTGGTTATGACGCTGAGCATGTGCACTCAACTTCTTTGGTCGACCATGGCCAGGCCTGTTCTGAGTGGAACCTGTCCTGTTAAGCTGCTGTATGGTTTTGGCCACAGTGCTGCAGCTCAGTTTCAGGGTCTTGGCAATCTTCTTATAGCCTAGGCCATCTTTATGTATAGCAACAATTCTTTTTTTCAGATCCTCAGAGAGTTATTTGCCATGAGGTGCCATGTTGAACTTCCAGTGACCAGTATGAGAGATTGGGGCCGTCTGCTCCCTATTTATGCCTGAGACCTTGTAACACTAACAAGTCACATGACACAGGGGTCATTTTCACTTAGGGGTGTACTCACTTTTGTTGCCAGTGGTTTAGACATTAATGTGTATTGAGTTATTTTGAGGGGACAGCAAATTGACACTGTTATACAAGCTGTACACTCCCTACTTTACATTGTAGCAAAGTGTCATTTCTTCAGTGATGTCACATAAAAAAGATACAATAAAATACTTACAAAAATGTGAGGGGTGTGCTCACTTTTGTGAGATACTATGTATATACGTGATTTTGCGTTTTTGCGCTTCCACCCAGCTGTGCTGTCACTGGCTCCAGCACATGGCCTCACCGAGTTCTGCACAGTGATTTAAGGCTGGGACCCACCGATCAGCATAGCGAGTAATAGTAGAGAGCTCTGTGTAGGTACACAACACAGAGCTCTCTACTCTCAGCAGCAATGTGCCAGATTTTGTTTCCCTTCAAAGCAGGGAATAAAAATCGGCGCATCCCTTAGTAAGAGCACCATACAGAAAATACTTTACACTTGTTAGGCACACAGCTAACCCTTTGATTACCCCAGATGTTAGATCCTTCCCAGCCAGTGTAATTAGTACAGTGTCATTGTATATTATTAGTGCTGATCACCGGAGATGTCAATGTCAGTTAGCCAGTTCCCACAAAGTGTCAGTTAGTGTCAGATTTACTGCCGTAGTATCACAGTCCTGCTATAAGTCGATGATCACCGCCATTGCTAGTATAAAATAAATAAATACAAATTACAGTATATTACCCTTAGTTTGTAGATGCTATAACTTTCAAGCAAACCAATTAATATACGCTTATTGGGATATTTGTTTACCAAAATTATGTAACAGAATACATTTTGGCCTACATTTATGGAGACATTTGATGTTATTATTTTTTTTTAATGGAATATGTGTTATAGCAGAATTAAAAAATATTTTTTTTTTGTTATTTTTTGTTTTTTTAATATATGGTCTTTTTTCCTTTATATAATAAAAAATAAAAAAAACAGTGGTGATCAAATGCCACCAAAAGAAGCTCTATTTGTGAAAAAAAAAATGATATAAATTACTTTTGAGTACAGCGTTGCATGACCATGCAATTGCCAGTTAAAGTAACCCAGTGCCAAATAGCAAAAAAATGTCTGGTCATGTAGGGAAAAACCTTCCAGAGATCCAGTGGTTAAACTTTTTTATTCATTTTTATAAATCATCAAATTACCTCTTCAGCTGCATAAAGGACTTGGAAAGGGGGCCGGGGGCGGTCAGCAGGAGATAGAAAAACAGCAGTATACTTATCTTCCAGTTATTAGCTATGCTGGGAGAAGTGTCAGCACAAGTCTGATCATTGGAGGAGAAGAAGGCTGTTCTCCCAGCACAACCAGAAAACTGACCTCTCTGGGAAGGATGTGCTTCTATGCCTGGTGAGGTCAGTTTGAGATAGGAGAGCAGGGGGACTGACAGGATCACCAGGTATTTCATACAAATGAAGAAATATAATGAGAACAGGATGCTTTTTAACACAAGTACATAGTACAACAATCACATATCAGGACTATGAAATGTTGGGGTAACATACACTTTAAACACACAAACGTCATGTATTGTATCTGTAAAAACTGAATCTACTGTGCTTTTTGCTTTATTTATGGTAATAATTCAATATGTTTGTCAATCTATCTATTAATCTGTATTACATATTTAGTCATTTTCTTTACCTTAAAATTACATCTTTTGTTGTACAGATAGCCAGCCAACTCCTATAACAGGTGTTTTGATCCACATGGACTCTCTCTAGAGAAACACAACAACCTAAGTGAAGTTCTAATGGGAGCTAAACAAACACTTTCATTGTTCTTTAGTTGTGATCGTCCGCTGAGTTCCGTACCGCTGAGCCCACTCTATTTTGAGCAGATGCTGCACATTTTTTTTCTGCCCCAAATGTTTTCTTTCTCTACCAAGACAAGAAAAATGAATTAATAGTGCCACAGAACCAGGTCTGGGAGACTTCAGGGAATACTAGCAACTGCAGGGAATCTATTAAAGCTTATTACCCAACCACAGGGATCCTTTTTATTGCTGTCAGTCGAAATGCCCATAAATATAATTATAAAGATGTCCTGCCTGTTAAAATTTTGTGTAATGATGCAGACTGCAGAAATATGCACCTTTTCAAAGCATCTTCCCCGCAACGAGAAGAATCTCTGGGACAGCAGTCCATGCTTACTCTCCAGCTGCTGAACTGCAGGCTGCTTGTCTCTGGCTACTGGAGCTCTTCCACACAGAATACCTTGATTTTATTCAGTGGACGTAATTGCTCAGATCATATTTGGCAGCATTATTCCAAATTGTGACATTGTGGTTTAACACTAGATCTGCAGACTCCAAAACAAAAGTGTACATTTATAAAGAAAAGATAGATGGACCAATGGATGAATGGATGGATAACATATATTAAATAAAGAAATACATAGGCATCTACATACATACACAAATATTTAAATAATATTTATCAGCGGCCAATGTATTGGACAGGTATGGAATAATTTAATAGATAGATAGATAGATAGATAGATAGATAGATAGATAGATAGATAGATAGATAGATAGATCTAGAAAGGTAGATCCAGATAGATAGATCCAGATAAATAGACTGATAGACCGGAGAGATAGAGTAATACATCAATAGAGCCAGATAAGTAGATTGATAGATACAGATAAATAGATTGGTAGCGATAGATAGATAGATAGATAGATAGATAGATAGATAGATAGATAGATAGATAGATAGACTGATAGACCAGATCGATAGAGTAATAGATTGATAGATCTAGCTAGATTGACACATTGGTAGATCCAGATAAGTAGATTGATAGATAAAGATAAATAGATTGATAGCTCTAGATAGATAGATAGATGTATAGATCTATGGATAAGTAGATCCAGATAGATCGCTATATAAATAGATAGATTGATAGATCCAGATAAATAGACTGATAGACCAGATAGATAGAGTAATAGATCAATAGATCCAGATAAGTAGATTGATAGATACAGATAAATAGATTGGTAGCCCTAGATAGCTAGATGGAAAGATAGATAGATAGATACAGAAAGGCAGATCCAGATAGATAGATCCATATAAATAGACTGATAGACCACATAGATATAGTAATAGATTGATAGATCTAGCTAGATTGACACATTGATAGATCCAGATAAGTAGACTGATAGATACAGATAAATAGACTGATAACCCTAAATATATAGACAGATGATATATAGATAGATAGATAGATAGATAGATAGATAGATAGATAGATAGATAGATAGATAGATAGATAGACTGATTTTTAGATCCAGATAGATAGATAGATAGACTGATTTATAGATCCAGATAGATAGATAGATAGATGGATACATACATACATACATACATACATCTAGAAAGGTAGATCCAGATAGATAGATCCAGATAAATAGGCTAATAGACCAGAGAGATAGAGTTTTAGATTGATAGATCCAGATAAGTAGATTAATAGATACAAATAAATAGATTGGTAGCCCTAGATAGCTAGATAGAAAGATTGATAGATTGATAGATCCTGATAGATAGGTCCATATAAATAGACTGATAGACCAGATAGATATAGTAATGGATTGATAGATCTAGCTAGATTGACACATTGATAGATCAAGATAAGTAGACTGATAGATTCAGATAAATAGATTGATAACCCTACATAGATAGATAGATAGATAGATAGATAGATAGATAGATAGATAGATAGATAGATTTATTGATCCAGACAGACAGATAGATAAATAGATAGAAAGATTGATTTATAGATTTAGATAGATAGATAGATAGATAGATAGATAGATAGATAGATAGATAGATAGATAGACTGATTAATTGATTTAGATAGATAGATAGATAGATAGCTAGATAGATAGATAGATAGATAGATAGATAGATAGATAGATAGATAGATAGATAGATAGATAGATAGATAGACTGATTTATAGATCCAGATATATAGATTGATGGATCTGGATAGACAGACAGATTAATAGATGTACGTTACGTAGCGTCTATAGATTACATACCAGTTCCTTGTCTTTATGCTCCGGATTGAATGCTAGTCCTGTTTAACCCTTCAGGCTTCTATCATTAGCAGCCCCAGATATTTACCATTGCTGTATAATGCACAGCAAACATGTAAAGCGTTTCAGTTGTGCACCACACGCTGTCTATGCTTGTATTGTGCCAACATTGTTGCTCATTAGAAAAGGCAAGGCTTTTCCTGTGCATCTGATTTACATTAATTGCTAATCCTATTTGCAGTACGCACACTCTAGACTCCTTGAAATTTCATTTTTTGGGAGCTGTGCCGTGCAAGGATTATACACTCCATCTTAACAAAGATGATTAGCAAGCCGCTCAACACAGGCTTGATGCAAAATACTTTAATAGCAAAATGGGAGCGGGGGAGAGAGAGAGAAAAACAATAATATGTTGTAAGGAGGGGGATTATAATTGGGATTCATGTTTGTTTAGTCTCCTTAACAACACAGAATTCTAGGCACCATGGTTACTGGTTCAAGTATACCCTTCTATACAGCTGTCATGATACTATAACCACCAGCAGATGGCACTAAAGGTCATGTTTTCATCACTTGTGGTCTGGATGCTCTGCCTGGTAAAATATTCACAATAAAATCCCCTGGATCTTTAAGGATAAATATTGTGTAACAAGAAATTGACCTAACAGGGAGGGGAGCCATTGCTTTTATGGGTCAAAGGTGGTCTTCTGAAATGGGGGCTAGTCCCCTCACAAGGATACCTAATGGTGGTTTGGGAATGCTGGAACTTACTGAAGCTTTGTTTTTTAAGAACAACATACAAAATATTAAATTCACCTAACAATCAGCCACAGCCACAAAAATATTCTAATATAAGGAGGTCTCTAAATTATTTTTTAAATATATAAAGCCACACACTAATTGTGCCTCTGTCTGCACAGAGTGGTCCCTTCTCTAATGTGAATGAGTACCTTGTGTGGGGCATATAAAGAAAAGCAATCAAGTGAAAGTAAGATTACCAGGAAGATAACTCATTCCCTCCATAGGGCCCTTTCACACTCATCCGTTTTCCTGCATTTTTACCTTGCAAAAAAAAAATGCAAGAAAAATGTTACCCTTTAAATCCTATGTCAATTTTTCACAGGTGCAGGCAATCCAAAAACACACCAGAAACGCACAGGAAATGCATAAGGCACTTAAAGAAATAGCACCATTCAAAATCAAACTCACTTAGAATATAACTAAAGGTAAAGCTTTGGATGGAGTGGCAAGGGGTTACAACCTCTGTTCTCTAATTGTTCTGATTACCAAGGATACAAAGAATGTAGTGAGGGCAAATGCAAATTTGTGGGTTGCCACCAGAACAGGAATGGAGGGAAAATAATCCTATAGGGACACCTCTCCAGGTCGCAACTATCTGAAAGGGGGTTTCCCCCACATTAGAAAGATATCCTATCATTTTCTGCTGAATATACAGGATAAGAAGTCAAAAAGTCAGAAATCTTCCCAACGACATACAGATATATATATATATATATATACATTATTATTATTATTATACAGGATTTATATAGCGCCAACTGTTTACGCAGCTCTTTACAATATAAAAGGGGAACAATACAGGTACAATACAATAGAATACAAAAGGATTAAGAGGGCCTTGCTCAGAAGAGCTTACAATCTAGTAAGGGGGGAGGGGTGCAGGTGGTACAAAAGGTTGTAACTGTGAGGAATGAGCTGATGGAAGTGGTAAAAGATTAGTTGGAGGTGTGATAGGCTTCCCTGAAGAGATTCGATTTCAGGGATTGCCTGAAGGCAGCTAGAGTAGGAGATAGGCGGACAGGTTGAGGTAGAGAGTTCCAAAGGATGGGAGAGGCTCTGGAGAAGTCCTGGAGATGAGCATGGGAGGAGGTGACAAGGGGGCTTGAGAGTAGGAGGTCTTGAGAGGAGCGGAGAGGACGGTTTGGGTGATATTTGGAGACAAGATTGGTGATGTAGCTCAGGGCAGAGTTGTGGATATCTTTGAATGTTGTGGTTAGTATTTTGAATTTTATTCACTGATTGATCGGGAGCCAATGTAGGAATTGGTGGAGAGGGGTGGCAGACACTGAGCGGTTGGTAAGGTGGATAAGTCTGGCAGCAGCATTCATGATAGACTGAAGAGGGGATAGCCTATGGAGAGGGAGGCCAATGAGAAGGGATTTGCAATAGTCAAGGCGAGAGATAACAAGGGAGTGAATGAGGAGCTTGGTGGTGTCATTTGTTAGAAAGGGGCATATTTTAGAGATGTTACAGAGGTGAATACTACAAACTTTTGACAACGATTGAATTTGGGGCTGAAAGGACAGGACAGAGTCTAGGATTACACCTAGTACCCTGGCATGAGGGGAGGGATTGATGGCTGTATTATTGATTTTGATGGAAAAGTCATAGAGGGGGGCACGGGCGGGTGGGTGGTAATATTACCACCTCGTTTTAGAGAGATTTAGTTTAAGGAAGTGGTGTGACATCCATGCTGAAATGTCATTTAGCAAGTTAGTAATGCAAGAGGAGACTGAAGGAGTGAGGTGAGGAGTAGACAGATAGATTTGGGTGTCATCAACATATAAGTGGTATTGATATATACATACAGTCCGGTCCCCCAGCTGAGGTGGAGCTCCGAAGTTGCCTTGGAGGTGCTGTGTCCACCGTTTACCTTGCTGTGAATTTTAATTGCTCTGTTTGTGAGTATATTGTTATTCGTTCAATATTTCTGAATAAACCTTTTAAACGATATTGCACTAGGTCGGTGCACCCCTCTCTTGTTTTTATCAATTGCTTGGTAACACGAATTACTACTCAGCCAATCACATGGTAGCAACTCAATGTATTTAGGCATCTAGACGTGGTAAAAATGACTAAGGCTGGGTTCACACCTATGCGAATTGGATGCAGCATTCCCCACATCCAATTCACATGGTAGGAGATTGTGACCGGCTTTCTATGGAGCCGGTTCTCATATCTCCACTGTGGACCTGGTGCGAATTTGCACAGGAGTCCTGTGTCTTTTGGTCCATTTCAGGTCTGAATTCAGCCCAAAATTCGGGCTGAAATCGGACCTGAAACGGTGAACGGGGACGCACTGGACCCCTGATGTGAGCCGCATGCGACAATAGTGTGAACCCAGCCTTACTGAAGTTCAAACCAAGCATCAGAATGGGGAAGAAAGGGGATTTACGTGACTTTGAATGTGGCATGGTTGTTGGTGCCAGATGGGCTGCTAATCTACTGGGATTTTCATGCACAACCACCTCTCAGGTTTACAGAGAATAGTCTGAAAAAAGAGAAAATATCCAGTGAGCGAAGTTGTGTGGACAAAAATGCCTTGTTGATGTCAGCGGTCAGAGGAAAATGGGCAGCCTGGTTTGAGATGATAGAAGGGCAACAGCAACTCAAATAACCACTCGTTACAACCAAGGTATTCAGAATACATTTCTGAACGCATAACACATCGAACCTTGAATCAGATGGGCTACAACAGATGAGGACGACGGCGGGTGCTACTCCTGTCAGCTGAGAACAGGAAACTGAGGTTACAATTTGCACAGGCTCACCAAAATTGGATAACAGAAGATTGGAAAAACATTGCCTGGTCTGATGAGTTTCGATATCAGCTGCAACATTCAGATGGTAGGGTCAGAATTTGGCGTAAACAACATAAAAACATGGATCCATCCTGCCTTGTATCAACGGTTCAGGCTGGTGGTGTAATGGTGTGGGGGGATATTTTCTTGGCACACTTTGGACCCCTTAGTACCAATTGCATTGTTTAAATAGCATGGCCTACCTGAGTATTGTTGCTGAACATGTCCATCCCTTTATGACTACAGTGTACCCATCTTCTGATGGCTACTTCCACTGGGATAAAGCACCATGTCACAAACCCAAATCATCTCACCACTGATGCACTCACTGTAGTCCAATGGCTTCCACAGTCACCATATCTCAATCCAATAGAGCACTTTTGGGATGTGGTAGAATGGGAGATTTGCATCATGCATGTGCAGCCGACAAATGTGCAGCAACTGTGTGATGCTATCATGTCAATATGGACGAAAATCTCTGAGGAATGTTTCCAACATCTTGTTGAATCTATGCCACAAAGAATTAAAGCAGTTCTGAAGGCAAAAGCGGGTCCAACCCGGTACTAGCAAGGTGTACCTAATAAAGTGGCCAGTGAGTGTATATAAAAGAAAAGATGTGGCTTTAGATATACTTTAAGGGTATACTATATGTGTTTAAACACCCAATAAAATAAACAGACTAAACAGACAGTCAGCTTATAACCATTGGTCTCTTTACTGGTGGTCAGTGGGAGGAAAAAATGCCCCATTGTTGAGGGTGGGTGGAAGAAAGCCCCTTTATCAACATCATTGATAGGAAGCACTGGTGTCAGTGGGAGGAAAGACCCCTCTCCTAGCATTAGTGTCAGTGGAAAGAAGGACTACCCACCCTGTCAGTGCTAATGTCAGTGGGAAGACAACCCCCCATTTCAACACTAGTGTAAATGGGAGAAATAACCCCCCTCTTAGCACTAGCATTGGTGGAATGAAGAACCACCCCCCCCAGCATTAGTGTCAGCGGAAAGAAGAATTACCCTGCCACGGTTAGTGTCAATGGGAAGAACCCCCCCAACACTAGTGTCAGTGGGAGAAAGAATCCCCCTCTTAGCACTAGCATTAATGGAATGAAGAATCTCCCCTGCTAGCATTAGTGTCTGTGGGAGGAAGAACCCCCCCTCCCCAAAAGTGTAAGTGGGAGGAAGACTCCTCCTTCCTAGCACTGACATCAGTGAAAGAAAGACTCCCTCCCACAGGGGTGTACTAAGGGGGTGCTGTGGACTCGGCTGATTTCTTTTTTGAGCTTCACCACTATCTAGTCCACCACAGTGCCATGCAAGTCAAATGAAGAAATGCCAACTGAATCTGCAGCTGCTGCTTCATTGACACCTGCAGCACAGAGTGAGAGAAGTATCCACCCCCTCCACTCATAAGACTGAGCCAAGAGCAGGTAAATGCCTTGTGGAGTGCTGCTTCATGTGCCGGTAGTATGGCTCTGATGATCCCAAATACAAAGGGTTCAAGCGTGTGTGCTAATCCAATACCGTGTAATTATCATAAAACAACTGGGCACACCAAATGGCTGTAATTGCTGAAGAGATGAAAACAGCCTCAGTTCCGGCTCCTCTCAATAGTCCCTGCCAATTGATGTGTTTTGTGGAGTGGTTGCTTCCTGCACACGA
The DNA here is from genome assembly GCA_018402905.1 of Glandirana rugosa. Classification (NCBI taxonomy): domain Eukaryota; kingdom Metazoa; phylum Chordata; class Amphibia; order Anura; family Ranidae; genus Glandirana; species Glandirana rugosa. Next base: position 412,999 of record BLSH010060466.1, read on the forward strand.
CAGACTCCACCGCCAGGTACGTGACAGCAACGAACAGCCTAATGACAGTTGATTGTGGTTTCATCTAGCTCCTGGAAGGAGCAGTTCTATTTAAACTTCCTGCTTCCTGTAGCCAGTGCTGTTCGTTGCTGTCACGTACCTGGCGGTGGAGTCTGTCTTGTGCAAGAAGCAACCCCACTTGCGGCCCTGGTTCGAGGGTCCCCAGTAAAGCAGACAGGGAGCCCAGGAGCTCAGGGGGGCATGAGGGCTGGACAGGATCCCTGGTGGTGATAAGGATGGTCCGGTGCAGCTCGTGCAGGTAGCGGATGGTCGTACAGGCCGGGTCGGTAACAGGCAGGCAATGCTGTACAAAGGGTGCAGGCAAAAGGGTCGTCAGGTGCAGGCAGGGTCTTCAACAAGCTGGCAGCAGAAGTACAAGAGGATCAGGCAGAAGAGTGGTCGTGGGCAAGCTGGGGGTCGGTGCAGGCAGAAATCAACAAGGTCTAGGTCAAGCCGGGTCTCAGGATCAGATAAACAGGAAATCAGGACGCTCAGAAACACTCACACACACTGTAGAACAAACAGCACTGGCTACAGGAAGCAAGAAGTTTAAATAGAACTGCTCCTTCCAGGAGCTAGATGAAACCACAATCAACTATCATTAATATCACTGGTCCTTGGAAGCCCAGGCAGCGTTCAAAAAGTTAAAAGGATTGTTCCCCTCAGCTCCTATCCTGAAGCATCCTAGATGTGCTCTGCCCTATGTTCTGGAAGTGGACGCATCTGAGGTCGCAGTGGGGGCTATCCT
>BLSH010060466.1:417654-428051 GCA_018402905.1 Glandirana rugosa
CGGTGTCGACTCATACTAGCCAACTACATACCCTTATCAAAACGACCTACATAACAAAGAGACTCTTCCTACTCAACGTCCACGGCTATATGTCAGTCCAGGTATTTATAACCCTGTAGTTGTGTTAACATGAGAAAAACCGAGATATGTGGTGGTGTTATCTAAACTTTACTTTGTTTATTCTACACGCGATTGACGTCTGAAAGTCGAAATTAAACTCCCATAAATGTAGGTTTAGTCCACTTGCTACATCCTTAATGTTGTCAAACATATACACGGAGGGTGAAAAATTCCCTGGTTTTGGTCCCTTAAAAAGTGGGAGGCACATATACAAACTGTTGTAATTCCTACATCGTTCACCTGATTTGGATGTAAATACCCTCAAATTAAAGCTGAAAGTCTGCAGTTAGCGCACATCTTATTTGTTTCATTTCAAATCTATTGTGGTGGTGTATAGAGCCAAAAAGAGTACAATTGTGTTGATGTCCCAATATTTATGGACCTGACTGTATATCGGCACCTGCAACTCATCCTTCTCAGAGAAACAATACATCCAGCAAAACTATTCCCATACATCAACCGATCATACTCAGCTGTGGCAACAAACACATTACATGCAATCCATTAAATTTTTAGCTAATATATGCAGTGCAGATAACCTTACCATTCCCCACAAGTGAATACCTGTCCCATAAATTTTCATTTAATATTATACACATGTTCTCGAAGTCTCTCTCTAAGATTGTGTGCTGTCCTGCCAATGTACCGCAGGCTGCATGGACATTCAAATAAATATACAACAAATTGATACTCCTAGCATTAGTATCGGTGAGGGGAAGAATCCCTCCTCCTAACAATGGCAGGAAGAGTCCCTCCTCCTGTAATTAGTGTCAATGGAAGTATGTATCCCACCTAGACCTTAATGTCTACAGAAGGAAGAATTACCCCTCTTAGTATATGTGTGAATGAAAGGAGGAATTCCCCGTCCTAGCACTGGCACCAGTGGGAAAAAGAACCTCCCTTCTAGCACTGGCATCAGTGGGAGGAAGAAAGTCCTCTATAGGAGGAATGTGTTACAGGGCGACAGTGCAGAATACCAAGAGGCAGAGACAGAGCAATTGCAAAAGCTGTATTTTGAAGGCCTGACTGGAAAAAAGGAGAGAACCATAAGGCCCGTATTTTCCCCAGTAAAGGGGTAACCATAGTTGTCACCTTTTAACAGGAACTGGCTAAATAAAGATATTCACAGAAAAGTCACCAAGGATTAGTTTAATAAAGGCTGCAGATTTACAAATATTTAAGATAACTATTGCAATTGCATTAAAATAGACAATCTTACATGAGATGATTGGGCTTAGTAATTATTTTAACTCTAGTGTACCACTATGTAAAATGTACACACAGTCAAGAGACACAGAAGTTCTTGAGCCAGCAGTCACTGGTGTACTGAAACATCAGGCAGGGAAATTGTCTTGTTGCTGACATGATAATCAGCAGTGGAATGTTTCCTGTGGTGCTCTCCTTCTAGCAGATCTTGCCGCTTCTCAGTATGTGACTGAATCTTTATACAGCCAATTTGTGGCCTAGCTGCGTATCATAGGGAGTGTTTTCCCGACATTACAGTTTCGCAAGCATGCAGACTGGGATGTCTGTTTTTTAATCCAGTAACAGAATAGTTAATACTGTTTTGTTAATTCAGATCAAACAAAAGCTGGAAAAAATGCAGAAAAAAAAAATGGTTTGATAAGTCCTCTAAGCATGGGTTCACTCTATTGAGAACACAGACATCACACGTAATTCACACCGCATTGCTGTGCAGATCACATGCGATGTCTGTGCAAATTCAGCCATACAATTGTATGGCTGAACTCGCATTGGATTCGCTCAAAAGAGGTGCAGGAACCTTTTTTTTCTGGCACTTGAATCCGATAGCATGGGTGTTCCCTGTCTGAATTCACAGTTCGCACTGCACTCTGCAAACCATTCTAGGAGTGTCATTAACTTTGTATTGACACCCAAAGCAGTTCGCAGAGAGGGCAGTCTGAACTGCCTGAGAGGAAGATTTGGTGCGGGAACCGGCACTGGAATCACGCTGGTTCCTGCGTCGCAATAATGTGAACCCAGGTTAAAGGAAATGCTGACAAGTGCTTAGTGTGTACATATCCCTTTACTTCTGATGGTATATTTACCTTTAAGAACAGAACTACATCTAAACGTGAGTTTGGACATGTTTGGATCCTACCCAAATGTACCTGAGCAAGCCCCCCCCCCCCCAGGAGGCCTAATTGGGTCAATCATCTGCAGCCAGGGAATTCCCTGCCCCACTGCTGCATGTATACCAGGGGCATGTATTCTTTCAGTTTTAGGGCAGGGAATGTCTCTGCGACTCATGATCGACCCAGTACAACATCTTCCTGATGACTAAGATCCAAACACACCTTAGCTCATCCCTAATTGTCATCATCCACTTCTGGGTTGAATGAAGGCCATGTTATTTAAGGATGAATTCCAAGTGAAGCCCCCTCCAGTGTGTGCTAGTTGGTAGTGTAGGTGTGTTAATGTGGAAAGTTTAGTTTAGCTCAGGGCTAAGCCTGAGCTGTGAATCTGAGTCAGGGTTCAGTGAGTCAGGGCTGGATGACTCATCCTGACAGCTCCTCTGGTGTCTCCTCCTGGTCTAGTAGGTTGTTGGGAAACTTCTAGAGCTGGTGGATAGTGGTTTAAAGGAGCTGTATGGAATATTTATAAGGGTCTCAGCCAATCCCCAGTAAAGGGCTGGCAGGGGGCAGGGCTTACCTAAGAAATAGGCATGGGCAATGCCAGCAGGGGCAGTTAGGTGGAAGATGGAGATATAGTTCTGTGGAAACTGGCGGTGGCCCTCTGGGGTACCCCCTAATTGGGGGGGTGACCTTGAGACGGGCTCGGGTGCTGGAAGGCTCCTGCCATAACACATGGAGGAAGCCCTTCCTGGATGCATGGGAGCAAGTGTGAGGACAGTGTGAGTAGAGCTGGGCTACTGGGGACTTACAAGGGGGAGACTGCCACGTGTAGCCAGTTCTCTTTGAAGACAGCATTGTGCCAAGTCTTCATCCCTTCCCTGGGAGATCTCATGCAGAGTCAGCAGGGCTGGTGTGAGTCTGTCTGGAGGACTATGGAAGAAAGTTAGCCTGGAGGGCTAGTGAAAGGGACAGCTGCAGCTGGATGGGTTTGCAGTGCCTGAAGAGGTGGTGCTGGGAACAGTAGCCACAGGAGGGAGATTGCAAACTGATCACTGTGTTTTGCTACAGAATAAGGGCTTTCGAGTTAATGCCTTGAAATGGCTATTGCTAAATATAACTGTGCCTGTCTGATCCATTTTAGTGATTCAGCTGGAGTCTGCAAGCAAGTAAAGTGCAGGAGGAGTGTCAAGGAGGCTGTATATAGATTGTATATAGACTGTGTATAGGAAGATGCCCCTGAAGAAGTTGCCTAATCTTGTTGCTGAAGTCAAGTGGACATCCCATAACTTCCCATCCCCACCCAAGATATTAACCCTCAATAAAACACAAAAAAAATCTCAGACTGTTCTCTGTCTTTAGAGTGTCTGTGAAAATGTGGTATGTCTGGCTGTGCAGGGTATGGAATCCCAGTTCATCTGCGGCCCTTAGGGGGTGTGCTACACAAGTATGGATATTTTATACATAGTTACATTGATACAGTTTGAACCTATGTAACTATGCATATATCATTCCTGTTCGTTGCCTCTGTTAGCTGGAAACCACTGACATAAAAACCGATACTCAAGTGATTTTCACTAGCTTCCTGGTCCTGCTTTGAATGGCTGCCCTGCTGAATTCTGGGAGGCTGGCCTTTGGCTTTGCTTTTTCTGAACTGAGAAACATACAATAGGTACTATGAAAACCAGTGAATGAAATCTAGGAAAAAAAATTAGCAGAGATGGTCAGCAGAAGACTTGCAGTAACAGATCTATAGCAGGCCAGATGGGCAAATGTGTTGTCTAGACAGGGGCTTATTATAGAAAGCTTAGACATGTGTAACAAGAGTGGTTCTCCAAGTGAGGAATAGACATCAAAGCAACAGACCTCTAAGGCATGAATATAGAGATGTATGAAAAAATATGAAAAAAAAATGTAAAAGTTAAATTGTTACTAAACCCAGGAGACTGCATTCACTATATCAGGTCTCCCACGGTACACAGAACATGGAAATGCAATTATTTTAGGGAATATAAACTGCTAAATACCTTTTCTCATCAGCAGTTAGAGCAATCGTGTGACTTTTATAAGTGTCCAGCAGAGCTATGGTTAAAGCTTGTAGGAGGAGTTTTCATTCTCCCCTAATTATCCTATGAGGCTGCAGGACCCCCAACCCACTGTCTGGACAGTGCAGATTGGCCCTGTGCTGATCACTTTCCCAAGAAAAAAAAACTCTCTCTCTAGCAATACAACAAACTGAACATGTGCAGCTTACCCACAAGTCTTTGTAATATCAGGAGATGGATTGGGGACTGTGGAAGAGGGAGAGAATCAGAGAAGACATAATCAAACAGCCTTTTTACACAATGCAGATGATTAACACCTTAGGTTCCACAGTGAGTATAATAAGCATGCTTTACTGCATACACAGACTGATTTTACTGTTGTGGGTTTAGTAACACTTTAAGCCCTGGGTATCTCTCAGATATCCATTAAAAATGGCAAACACAATGTAAAATTATTGTTGGGAAAGTGTAAGACAGATCAAGAGTAGCATAGGTAAAATTTGCATGCAGGTGATGTTAAAGGCCAAAAGAAGATACACATTTACGAAGAATAGTAGTGTAAACTGGGACAAGAACTAAACCATTGGGTTCACAAACAGAGAGGGGTGTGCAAGATAAGACACCACTGAGGAATACATTGAAGGACTTGTATGAAACATACAAAGAAAATCATAAGAGGGTAATGTCTCAAAAGCCAAGAGATTGCAGAGTTTGCAGTAGGACACGGGTCAATTATAGCATCAATATCAAATGTGGAGGATAAATCAAGGAGGAGAAGCAAAAAAAATTGCCTTTGATTTTGATTTTAGAAGGTTATTAGTGGCAAACTATATAGTGAGTATGATTCTAGTTGACTGTGCTTGGTGAAACTAGACTGAAGAGGGTCAAGAAGTACCTTAGATGTGAGATATGTTGTAAGGTCTGCTACAGACAAAACATTTAAGCAGTTTGAATGCCTACTAAAGAAGAGAAATAGGAAGAGAGAACAAATAAGGAATACACAAGGGTTCTTTAGTAGAGGAATCATGATGCTGTGTAAGTTTCACTCACAAAGCTGGTAAATAGTTGCCTCGTGATTGAAAATTATAATTGGCAGAGAAAAAAAATTTGAATGTGTTTGAAATTCACTTTGACCAGTATGTCCAATTTTTACTGGTCACAGATTGTCATTCTGGCACCTTAAATTACATGGTTATTGTGTACAATATTGATCCATAAAGCTGAGAAAAATCGTTGATGCCCGTTTACTAAAGGTTTCCCTATAACAGTTCCTGAGAACACCGGTCGTGCTTCTGGCCTTGACTAGTCTTACATTGGTGATCTGTAAATACTGCATACTGTACTGTTTTACATTAAAGCAGTAGAAAACTTTTGCAGACAAAAAAAAACCTCTCTGCAAGGTAATGGCAAAATATGCTAGTATGCATTGCATTACCTTACCTTAATATGAAGCCCTCCAGTGGCGTACTGCTGACAGGGCTTCCATCTCCACCTGGTCTTCCTTCCCGGGTTCACAGTCTCTGGCCATTTGAATGGCTGAGCCGTGATGACATCACTTCCGCGCATGCTCATGAGAGTCACAGCCAGTATGTCATCCCTTCAGTGCGCATGCGTCCATGACATCTGCAGAAACTGAATATCTCCAAAGCAGTGTATGTTTATGAGATATTCCTTGTATCTACAAGTACGTTTTATTATAAGCTTACCTGTAGGTGCAAGCGTCCAAGCAGTGCTTACTACTGCTTTAAAGTGATATTACAGGTTGGATTTTCTTTAACTAAAATAATAATAATAATCCACACACCCCAGATGATTTCCACGTGGACAAAATGCGTCGGGTGAGGGTCGCATGTCCATTACAGCTTCTTTGTTTTTAACAATTAAGTTTGCTATGCCGGCTTTTTAAATTATGCTGTACACCTGGTCTTAATAAAAGGTGTTGTACTTTATCACACTATGTGAGTCACCCTCTTTTTACATATACCCTTGTGAACATCTTTGGCATACTCTGATCCGGCACCTGAGGGTGACATCGTTGACCACTGGAGGGATCTTTGTTGACTGCCATTACTGGGGTCGATCACCTGGCTAACGTTGGAGGCATCCTTGTGGTGTAACCCACTCAAGCTTGAATGATCCACCGATCGTATGACCAGGTGGATCCAACTGTTCCTGTAAGAATTTAACTTATCTAGTTATTGACCATTGGAGTCTCCACTGTCTGGTTATCTTCACTTCTTACTGTTTGAGGTGGATGAGGATCGGTATTAACCGTTTCACTTGGAATGTTTTTTGAATTATATTTTTTGGACTTTATTTTTTGGACTTTGGTTATTATTTATTTTTTATTATTTTGGTGAATGTTTTACACTATTTCACCTTTATGAACATTTGAGTTGAAGGACTACTAAGTTTGTTCATGAGCCTTCTGCCTCTATGTCATCACTTTAAGCGCAGCACTCATTTTTGTATAAAATAATAAACATGTTATACTTACCTGCTTGTTTCGCACAAATCAGCTTTGATCCTCCTCTTCTCAGGTCCCCTGTTGTTGCTCCTGGCTTCTTCTTTTCTCTGAGTGCCCCTGTAGCATGCCGCTTGCTATGGGGGCACTCATATGTTCTCACTCCAGAGCCCCACTCTGTGCATTCATTGACACACAGAGCAGGGCTTGGCCCTGTTCCCAGCTCTCTCCTCACTGGCTGTGATTGGCAGCAACTAGAGCCAATGGGGAGGGAGAGAACCTCTGTTCTCATGCACATTGCTGGATCGAGATTGGGTTCAGGTTAGAATAAGGGGGGGGGGGGCTGCATGCAGAAGGTCTTGCAGAAAAATACCTTGTGCCTTTAGAACCGCTTTAATATCAGCAATGTTCTATGTCCTGACTCCTGAAACCTTCTCTTTCATTTAGTCATTCCACAGAAAAAAACTACATCAAGCTTTTTGCTGTTGTGTTTTTTTTGTGTTTTGCATTCTTAATAACTTCATCTTTCTAGACCTCTTCAACAACAAGAACATTTCATGGGACTCAAACTTGATGGAATGACATTTGCATTTGATGCATGTAGGACTTTCTTGGTATAATGTATGCAGAAAAATTTGCATCTGAATATTAAAGCGGAGTATTGAATTAGTACGAACAGTGTATTCGATTTTCATATAAATGTTTACATGCAGGTCTACGGTGGCGAGAGCCTCATTGAATACATAAAGCAGATTTGTCTCAGGAAACAGAATCTATATTGTTCTATTGCTTTAATTAATCAGTTACCAAATAAATCAGATTTTTCCATCAAAAATGGCTAACACATCTTATGCGCTGGTTTCTAACACTGTGCAGCTGTCACGCAGTGATTTGGTTAGTCAATTAAATCGGATCAGTTGGTTATTGTTCCACCGGAATAAAGTGTATGTAGTGCTCGTGTCATTTTCAGTCTGCGTCAAATTGTGGTATAAAATAGAAGCCATTCTGTCAAAGTGTTGCTACAATTGGTCCATATATAAAAAAAAGATGATGGTAGCATATTACCATTAAGGTTGATCTCTAGATAAACAGCTTCAATACACAGAAAAAAATACAGATATGTGAGCTGTTTTACTTTCCAAAGAATTTGTATTTTTCTCCATACATATCTGAGAATTAGGTCTGCCACACAACACAACCTGAACAGGAGACCTGATTTTTCTGTGCTGTAGTTAGGTGACACTTACAGGTCTCTCCACCCTATACCCTGTTGTGACTAGACAGTGAAAGTATGGTCAGACGAATAATGAGCTCATCTCTGTCACTCTGCTCTCACCTCTTATCACCATGTTCCTTGCTAGCACATGATCAGTGTAGCAAAGCTGATTGGTTCCTTGTGCTGCTCTTCCTTCTTCCGGTGTGACCTCTGCTATACCGAAGACTACAATAGTCTGATACCAAGTTATATTCAGTTACTTACAGTGCTTTTATTTAAACATAACTAAATGTATTAATGTATGAATTTATACGGAACTTCATAAATGTACCTGAAGTTCAGCTTTAAAGTGGTTGTAAAGTCTAAACATTTTTTACCATAATGCATTCCTTGCATTAAGGTAAAAAATGTTTAAGTGTCAGCATTCCCCCTCACCCCCCCCACCTTTTACTTACCTGAGACCTTACTCAATCCAGTGCCATGCACGTCTGCAGATCTCTTCTCCCCTCACTTCCGGGTCTTGCTGGCTTTGCTGGGCACCGGGAGCCATTGGCTCTCAGTGCTGTCAATCAAAGCCAGTGACAAGGGAACAGGAAGGCAGGGCCGAGACCCACTGTCTGTGTCAATGGATGCACTAGCCAGAGAGGAGGGGCCAGGAGCTTCGGCGGGAGGACCCAAAAAAAGGAGGTTCCCGGCTGCTCTGTGAGTTTCCATTGCACAGAGTAGGTAAGTATAGACATGTTTGTCATTTAAAAAAATTGTGCCTTTACAATCCCTTTAACCCTTTTGCTGCCAGGTCTATACGTTGTACGGACCTGACAGCGGGGGTTTTACACACACTCCTGGTGGCTGCAGCCACTGGGATTGTGTGTGTAGCGCCCTCTACAGTAGGTAGGTGCTAAGTGTTAGGTTTTTTGACAGGGCAGGTAAATTTGGGCAGGTCCAGTTAGGCCTGATTGTTTTGATTCTGGGTCAGGGAGTGGCCTAGAGAGTGACTGGTGACTGCAGGTAGTGACACCCCTTGGTAACCTCTCCTTTCTGGATCAGAAGGTTCTGAAAGAAAGGGTGGGGAAGAGGAGGTGAAGCTCCCTGAGGTATGTTAAGGAGCTCTGACCAATCCCCAACTTGGGTGGCCGGGGGCAGGCCTCCCTAAATACCTGGAGTCAGCCCAATCTGAGAGGAGAGTTCAGGTGGAAGAATTGGGGATGGAATAATGAGGATGTGGGGACCTGGAGGGAGCTCCCAGTCTTGGAGGTGATCTCGGCCTAGGAAACTCAACAAGCGTTTCACTGGTTTGCCCTTAGAAGCCATCACAGCCATGCCTACTAATGGCATGGCTGTGATTGGCCAGTGCATCATGTGACCCAGCCTCTGTATGAGCTGGAGTCACGTAGTGCTGCATGTCATATGCTCTCAGGCTAGTGTAGGGAGAGGATGCTGCTGGTGCTATGAGGGACAGATTGCAGATCTAATAACATCTCATCCTGCATTACAGAACGATCTAATTGTGGACTAGGTAGAGATTACTACTAGAGTTGAGCGAACCCGGACTGTAAAGTTCGGGTCCGTACCGAACTTTGGGGTGTCTGGGACCCGGACCCGAACTTTTCAAAAAAAGTTCGGGTTCAGGTCCGGGGTTCTGGTAATTTTAATGAAAGTTCTGAAAATTGCTGTAAAAAAGTCCAGGAAGGTCCTAGAGGTCTGCAAAAGGAAGGAAAATGGGGGTAAGGGTGGGACAAGTGCCCTACAAAGAAATGGGGACAGGGAAATAACTTTAAATATTTTTAAAAAATAAAAACATAAAAAAAGCAAAAATGGAGGTGAATGTGTATCATCTTCAAACTGGGTCTGAAAAGTATTAATTAACGATAGAAGCCATATAACTGTTCTAAAATCATCTTCAAACTGTGTCAAAAAAGTATAAATAAGCCGGGAGAACCCATATCACTGTTCTGCAAACATCTGGAAAATGTGTGTCACTTTAAATATAACCGGCAATAACTGAACATCTGTTCTGCAAACATCTGTAAAGTCTGTATGTCACTTTGAATATAACCGGCAATAACTGAACATCTGTTCTGCAAACATCTGTACAGTCTGTGTGTCACTTTAAATATAACCGTCAATAACTGAACATCTGTTCTGCAAACATCTGTACAGTCTGTGTGTCACTTTAAATATAACTGGCAATAACTGAACATCTGTTCTGCAAACATCTGTACAGTCTGTGTGTCCATTTAAATATAACCGCAATAACTGAACATCTGTTCTGCAAACATCTGTACAGTCTGTGTGTCACTTTAAATATAACCGGCAATAACTGAACATCTGTTCTGCAAACATCTGTACAGTCTGTGTGAAACTACAGCATAGAGAAGAACAGGTATATGGTTTTGCTCTGCTATAGTTTCAAACACAGTTTGCAGATGTTTGCAGAACAGTGATATGATATCACTGTT
>BLSH010060466.1:455793-466980 GCA_018402905.1 Glandirana rugosa
CGGTACACACACAATAAGGGAGTAATGGGGTAAATTTTCCTCGTCTATTTTCCAGGTCTCAAGTAAAGTTCACACGATTAACGTAAACCTTAGACAACGACAGTTGAGAGTTATACTCTAGGTTTCTCGACAGTGATAGGCACTTCGTTCGGTAGTAATCCGACTTTTTTGTTTTGTTGGGGTAGTCTCTCTATCGTTTTTGAAATCCACACCGGTTTAGTTGACAAACTTTGTAGGAATTTTTCTTTCTTGCGTGGCCACTCGAGTCGTTGTGGTTTTCTGTGCCTTTATGTACCTTTTGGGTCCGGGACAAAGTTCGGGTTCTGTCCGGACCCGAACCCGGACTTTGACCCGAAGTTCGGCCGAACCAGCAGAACCCGGACTTCTAGAAGTTCGCTCAACTCTAGTGTTTTCTTCACCAGGGAAAGAATTCTTCAGTCATCCACCACAGTTGTTTTCCATGTATTTCCGTGTCTTTTGGTGTTGCTGAGCTCACCGGTGCGTTCTTTCTTTTTAAGGATGTTTCAAACAGTTGATTTGGCCACACCTAAAGTTTTTGCTATCTCTCTGATGGGGTTGTTTTGTTTTTTCAGCCTAATGATGGCTTGCTTCACGGATAGTGACAGCTCTTTGGATCTCATATTGAGAGTTGACAGCAACAGATTCCAAATGCAATTAGCACACTTGAAATGAACTCTGGACCTTTTATCTGCTCCTTTTAAATGGGGTAATGAGGGAATAACACACACATGGCCATAGAACAGCTGAGCAGCCAATTGTCCCATTACTTTTGGTCCCTTAAAAAGTGGGAGGCACATATACAAACTGTTGTAATTCCTACACCGTTCATCTGATTTGGATGTAAATACCCTCAAATTAAAGCTGAAAATTTGCAGTTAAAGTACATGTTGTTCGTTTCATTTCAAATCCATTGTGGTGGTGTATAGAGCCAAAAAGATTAGAATTGTGTCGATGTCTCAGTATTTATGGACCTGACTGTATTTTGACAAACAATTCGACAATATATTGTGTTTTCATGTTTTACAGACACAGTGTACTGAGCTGATCTAAGCAACTCTGTACCTTGCTGTCATGACCTTTCATAGCGATCACACACGTAAACATACTGCTGTTTACATAGTTGACCCTCCCTTTTCTCTTACAACGGAGGAACAAGAACAATTGCAGTAATTTATGAATGGAGAACAAATGAGTAGGTTAGCAGCAGCAGCCGGTTCATTGTGAGGGACTTTCTCTGAATGTGGGATTTTTTAGCCCTTTCACCAGCAGTACCGTTCAACTTCCAACCCCCATGGACATCTGATCTCCTGCCTGTCTGTGTATGTCAGTGGTTCTCAACTCCTGTCCTCAGGACCCACTAACAGGCCAGATTTTAAGTATTACCTTGTGGAGATGCAGACTAGAATACTGCAATCACTGAGCAAATGATATCACCTGTGATGTATTTCGGTTATCTTGCAAACCTGGCCTGTTAGTGGGTCCTGAGGATAGGAGTTGAGAAGCACTGGTGTATGTGATGTATATATTAAAGTGGAACTACACTTTATCTGAGCACCACAAACCAAACATTCATTTTTAATATTCAAAGCAAAGTTGCCCATGTATCCATGCCTCCATGCTTTATTTTGCTGAGAATTCACTTGTGATTTTTTTTTAAATTTATATAACCTACCTATTGGGGGGCATATTTATAGATTTTTTTCATATAGTGGAAAATATTTCCCATAACTCTTCACTTTCCATGAGTGGGTATCTATACTTAGATGCAATTTTATAATTTTTAACTTTCCCATTATAAGAACTAATTATTGAGTAGCCAGTTTGGCATTTATCCTTTATATGGCAGCATTCTGGTCTCAATATCTGGTGTCCCCTTATGACATTTCTTGTTGATTTCCTGGTTCGCCGGGTTAATCATTGAGGACACAGAGTTTTCCTATTGTGACTAGTTTGGTTACACTCTCTAGATGGCAGTATACTGATCTTAATACCTGGTGTCCCCACACAATAACTTTAGCTGATTTCCTGGTTCACCAGGTTAATCAATGGTAGATATGCAGTCAATTTTTATACTTTATGCGGCATAGGTTAGGACCTTGTGTTTTATTAAGTTAGCTTTGTCTATTATATTCACTTTGGTCCTTATTATTTTAACATAAGATATTTTTTAAAATTAAAGATTGGACGTTCACATGGAGGTTATGCATAACATCTGGGTTTAGGTAGATTGAAACCGAAACTTGATTACTATTTTCCAATTACCAAGCCCAGAGCGAGGCTTGGTTATACTCCTTCTTTATAATGAGCGATGGGGCAGCATGGCACCTGTGCCCCAAACAACATCACATGTGACGAAACGCATAGGGGGAAGAGACGTGCTGACGTCATCCTGACATGTTCCAGGAAGTGTGGGATATTCCTTTGCTGTTGAAATGTAAGTGCAACCTTTATTCTTTGTAAAACAACTAGAAAGGTTTTATACTATTTGGAGCTTCTCCTTTCATGTTGATTGCAGCCTCACTTGGATGCCATTGTGATGAGAAGTACAGCCCATATCCTTATTTCTGAGTTGACTTTGTGGTAGAGTCTTGGGAATATTTTGGCCAGGGTGTATTTGCACTTGGATTTTGTTGTACACAGGTGTTACACAATTGATTCAATGGCATTCATGTTATCACTGTAAGGCCTGGTTCACACCTATGCATTTTTAGTGCATTTTCAGTTTTGCAGAAACACACTACAGTCCATTTAACCTCCCTGGCGGTAATCCCGAGTGTAGCTCAGGGTTAATCTTCAGTGCCAAAAGCCATAACCCCGATCCACACTTGGGATTACACTGTTAAATGCCTCCGTGTGTACTTACCTTGTCTGCAATTATGTCATGTCCTCTGGCGGTGTCCTCCAGCCGATCATCCACCTGATGTATAATGGATCCGGGCTCTGTTCCTTGTGAGTGACGAGATGCATGGTGGTGGAGCCGGCAGGAATTTCAAAAAGTTATAAACACAAACACACATACAATACATTGTAATCTGTTGATGGCTTTACTGTATCAAATCAGTACACCTCAGATTTGTCCCCAGTGCTTTGTCCAGTGCCTGCCTGCACTTGCAGTGTTCTTTGCGCCTGGAAAACTGAGAGCATCCCTGGCATCCAAAAGGCGTCCCTCTACGTCATCCAAAGTGCTTTTGGACCAGCTAGAGGACAGCGACAGTGACTTAGAATCGCTTGAAGAATGGAGCGATAGTGAGTCATTGGGTATTTTGTGATGACAGCGACGATCCTGTGCCCGAGCTCAGTGAGGTGCACACTTGGTGCTCTATCGACTGCGCCCCCAAGATTCCCGTTTACTGGTGCACCTGGTATGAAAGTGGACGTTGAAAATGACAACCCCCTGGCGTACCTACAACTATTTTTGACTGATGAGGTGATTGAAAAAATATTTACAGAGACAAACCGTTTCCATGAGCATTAATCAGCTACTACTCATCGGAGGTTTTCAAGAAGTAGAAAGTGGGAACCAGTGAACGAAGATGATATTTGGAAGTTTCTGGGCCTAATAATTCTTCAGGGAGTGATGGAGAAGCCCCCGCAGAAGTGGTATTGGACAACAAATAAATTACTTGCCACTCCATTCTTTGGCACGGTCATATCGGAATACAAATTTTCCCTGATAATGACATTTTTGCATTTTGAGAACAATGAGGAATTTGATGAAACTTCTCATCCTGCACCGAAAGTGAAGAAAATTTGGGAAGTATCCCAAATGATTCAAAAAATGATTAAAAAAAATCTCCAATGGAGCTATGTGCCAGAAAGAGACATCAGCATGAAAGTCTAATGGCCTATAAGGGAAGGATCCGCTGAGTGCAATACATTGCATCAAAGAGAGCACGATTTGGCGTAAAATCGATCATGATATGCGAATCATCAACTGACTACATAAGGAATTCGATCCTATACACTGAAAAGGGACAAACATTGCTAAATCAGGGCTATTGTGTAAGTATAGACAGCTTTTACACATCTCCTGAACTGTATGAGTTTCTATTGCAAAATAAAACCGATGCCTATGGAACTGTTAGGGCTAACCGGCATGACCTGCCGCCAATGTTTGGCAAAAAGAAGCTAAAGATGGGAGAAATAGTTGCCTGGCAGAAAGACAAAATGATGGCACTGCGATGGCATGACAAAAAGATGTGTGCCTAATGAGTACAGTCAGGCCCGGACTGGGACAAAAAATAAGCCCGGGCATTTTAGACTGGGCAGCCCGATCGGGGGTGGCGGTAAGACAATAGTTTGCATAGGTGGTCGGTGACAGGATATTCTGAGAAACATCCAAGTCCAGCTAAGAGATATCCCCATATAGCACAGGAGAGGCATCCCCAGTCCAGCAATGAGACAGCCTCATTACCAGAAAAGAGACAGCTCCAGACCTGCAAAGAGACAGCCCCAGACCTGCATAGAGACAGCCTCACTCGCTCCTCCTCTGAATTTCATTCACTGAATAGAGCGGGCTCTTCTCATCTCACGGCCGCCACCCTCCGGCCGAAATTACATGCGGACTAGTGGCCCCGGCCCACCAGGCATATGCCCGGTGTGCCCTATGGCCAGTCCGGCCCTGAGTACAGTGCATAACACCTCCGCTGTTATGGTACACACGAAAGATGGTGAAAGACATCATGAAGCCCCAGTTAGTGCTTGACTACAATAACACCATGGGAGATGTCAACAGAGCTGACCAAGCAATGGCATTTTATCCTGCAATGCGCAAACAACAAAAAAAATACTATAAAAAGATCTTCAAGCATCCTCTTGAGCAATGTTTATGCAATGCCTACATTCTGCTCAAAAAAAGAGTGACGAGCCTGTGGTTCATGCTGACTTTATTTGGAAAGTTGCAGAATGTATTTTTGTCAAACACCAAACAGCATCAATGGCTGTGAACAGATCTGGACATCATGCTGTTGGTGTTGTAAATCCAGGATGCCTGACTGGTCGTCACTTTATGGACTACATACCACCAACCGAATAAAAGTCAGCACCAACAAGGATGTGTGTGGTTTGTTGTTCAAAGAGAGATGACAACGGAAAGAAAATCCACAAGGAAACCAGGTTCCATTATCCTGATTGTGACGTCGGACTTTGTGCAGTCCCATGTTTCAAAATATATTATGCCCAGGATGTGTACTAAACCGTCTAGCATTACAGTGAGTTAGTAATATTGCACCCTTGTTTGGACAAATGTCAGTGGTTTTTGGTTTGATTACGTTATTGAATTAAATGTATTCTTATTATATTCTTCGTTTTTGTAATTATTTAAAATGTATTATATTATAATTTATAATTTTGTGTTTCAAACTTTATCATACCTGGGATGTCTACTAGACTCTTGTTTGGACAGATTTAAGTGAGTTATTCCTAAGAATTACAGGTCTACAATATAAAACGCCAAATTTCTATGCAAAACAATCTACCATTTTGAGATGCAAAAATGTGACATAATCATACCTTCAGGGAGGTTATCATGGTTTCCTATGGGCCACATTCACATCTGTGCATTTTATGGAAAGGGCCAGGAACTTTTTTCTGGTTTTTGGTTCCAGACTTCAATGGATCAAAAATGTATATTGAAAAACACAAAATGCATTTGGAATATGCAAATTGCAACCTGCATAGATGTGAACCAGGCCTAATACTGTATTTAACTTGTTTTGATTCTTTGATTTATATATTTTAATCATCACTGTTTTATAGCACGGCTCTTTTTTGACATATTAGGATCTGGTCTGTGGAAAATATCTCACAGCAGAGCAGCCGCTTCAAATTATTGTTTGTATTATTTATACATTTTCACTGTGATTTATTATTATTTTCCAAGCACAGTTTTTGAATTGGTACAGTACGCAATAAATATTAAACAACATTTTTAACGCTCCCCTCCCTATGTTCCAGAAGCTTCCAGAAGGTGGGGGGAATAGTCAAACCTGCAGCCTGTGAAACCTGGAGCAGCCTAAAGAAATCAACCACTGCTCCAATGACTACAAAGGTGTCAAGCAAAAAAAACCCCAAAATTTACCAACATCCTAGCAGCCTAAGCAGGAGGATGCTACATCATTTAGAACAAGTAAATATGATATACCTTCTATTTACTAGCATAAGGATTAAGTTGATTGAGTTAGCCAAGTTCTACTTTAGGCTATGTTCCTCATACCATGCCAAGGATAATTTAGTACATTTATTTGAGTTTGCTTCAAATTCCTTTACCCTGTTGTCTCAAGAAAGAAATAAATGAATAAAAACCCACAGACTACACTACATGCAGTCTCAATTATTAGTGGATAGTAGGTGTTTAACCACTTGCCTACTGGGCACTTTTACCCCATTCCTGCCCAGGCCAATTTTCATTCTTCAGCGCTGTCACACTTTGAATGATAATTGCGCGGTCATGCAACACTGTACCCATGTGAAATTAGTATAATTTTTTTTCACACAAATAGAGCTTTCTTTTAGTGGCATTTAATCACCACTGGGGATTTAATTTTTTTCTAAATAAACAAAAAAAGTGAAAATGTTGAAAAAAAAACGAAAAACGCTTTTCATCCTATGTTATAAAATGTTGTAACAGGTAATTTTTCTCCTTCACTGATGGGCACTGATGAGACTTATTTTGCAGCATATCAGATGTGGTGGCTGCATTGGTTTTCTTTTCTTTGGCTTTTCCCCTCTGCTTTCTCCTGGTGATCTGACCAGTAAATGCACCTCCTGTATTACTGAGACGACACTTTGGAGGAATGAGCACAGGAGGCACAGCAGACAGCAGCATTGTCAGTCTGGGGTGGGTAGTGTTAAATGTGTTAGTAGATTTAATTACACTAACAAATCAAAGCCTCCAGCTGACACTTAAAGTGATTGGAAACCTCAGTCATGAATTCTGAACAAAGCACATATACTGTATCTGTAGTGTTTACTTGTCTCTCTCCAAAGTCCTGAGTGTCATTTCTCTCTGGTGCTGTGTTCCTCTGTTATCAGCAGGTGTCACTTCTGACAAGTTCCAAACCAGAGATGAAATTCTGACAGGGGAGGAGAGCTCAGCACACAGCTTGCCTAGTCACAACTCAGCTCTGCGTCATTGCTTTGTTCCTGTGCTGTGTGTGAAGAGGGTGTATCCCTTTCCTCCAATCAGCTCTCATGCAGTACAAGAGCTCTAACTGCAGCTTCCCACCCCTTCCTCTGTGCTACTGACAGATGCAGAAAGTTTTTATCTAAATTCAGCACTTTGAAGGGATGTAGAAAAAGAGAAATGACTGCAGATAAACAAGTAAAAGTTATGCAGGGGGATTTGTTTAATATTTGTGTATCATCTGAGGCTATTCACTGCACTGGGTATATGAGAGGGTTTAATAATCAGTTACAGCAAACCATTTTTTTTCCTTTTGGGATAAAGGTTTTGCATGAATAACCAAACGCTGAACATTTTAATCACCTCTGTCAGTGTTAAGTGGTTTGTCTCATCTGTGTAAACTGATACATTCTGCTGGAGAGCTTGAATGTGTGAAAAACAACGGACTTGCTGGCCAGATCACCAGATGAAAATAAAAGAAAGAAAGCCTAATAAAAGAAACATATACAGCCATCACATCTAGGAAATGGTAAGCTGCAATACAGTATATGCTTACTTTTACGTTTAAAATTGCCTTAACCACATGCCGACCGGGCCATAGCTGAATGACAGCTACAGTGTGGTCGGCTAGTTCTATGTACATATTATGACATGCTCCCAACCTCGTGCTTCCCGCGGGCCCCCTGGGGTGCGCACCCGGACGTGCCCCTGATCTCCGGGTCCTCTGAGGGATTGAGGGAAAGGGCCAATGACAGTGGCTCATTACCACATGATTGCTCTATCTAATGACATCGCGATCAATTGGCAACAAACCGGCCCATGTCCGGTTCAGTTCTCTCCTCACACCGATCAGTTCAGCTTGAGGAGAGGAGGGAGCCAGTGCAGCAGCGCAAGTGGGCTGGATCTGGAGTTACCACAGTGCTGAGCCATGCTGACATGTATCCATCCATGCCTCATCAGTGCTCATCCATGCCTCATGAATGCCACATCGGTGCTCATCTGTGCCTTACCAATGCCTCATCTGTGCCACATTAGTGCTCATCCGTGCCACTATAGTGCCCATCAGTGCCACTACAATGTCCATCAGTGCGCTATAGTACATCACAATAGTGTTATAGACAGTCAGAAAATTAGATGTGTAATTTATGTCCCTAGAACACTTGACGGTGCATGTTGGTCTTCTGTATGTGGCCAGGCTGTGTAAAAGTCTCACACATGTGGTATCACCATACTCAGGAGGAGTATCAGAATGTATTTTGGGGTGTAAAAGCTTGTGGAAAAAAAATGACATGTTCAAAAGACTCATTATGCCTCCTAGATTATGTGTTGTGGGGTTTGCTTTCTAAAATGAGGTCATTTTGTAGGGGCGTTTTCATTGTCCTGGAGCTACAGGGCCTTCAAAAGTGAAATAAGTATTCAAGAAATTAAATGTGTAATTTATGTCCCTAGAACACCTGATGGTGCTCCCTGCATGTTGGACCTCTGTATGTGACCAAGCTGTGAAAAAGTTTCACACATGTGGTATCACCATACATAGGAGGAGTAGCAGAAAGTGTTTTGGGGTGTAGTTGCACATATGCCATGTGAGAAAAATAACCTGTTATGACAATTTTGTGGGAAAAAAAAATCTTAATTTTGCAAAGAATTGTGGGGAAAAAAATGACAACTTCAAAAAACACACCATGCCTCTTACTAAATATCTTGGAATGTCTACTTTCCAAAAAGGGGTACTGTCCTGTCTTGTTAAGGTCTCAAGAAATTAGGCCGTCAGTACATCAGGTGTGATCAATTTTCAGTGATTGGCACTATAGCTTGTAGACTCTATAACTTTCACAAAGACCAAATAATATACACTGATATGGGTTATTTTTACCAAAGATATATAGCAGTGTAAATTTTAGCCAAAATGTATGAAGAAAATTTACTAATTTGCAAAATCTTATAAGGGAAATGAAGAGCAATGCCCTTTTTTTACAAAATTTTTAGTTTTTTATCATTTATAACGCCAAAAAATAAAAAAATAACCCAGTGGAGATTAAATACCATCAAAAGAAAGCTCTATTTCTGTGAAAAAAAGGACAAAAATTTCATATGGGTACAGTGTTGCATGACTGAGTAACTGTCATTCAAAATGTGAGAGCAGTGAAAGCTGAAAATTAGCCTGGTTAGGAAGGGGGTATAAGTGGCCAGTGGGCAAGTGTTTAAAGTGGAAGTAAACTTCCATCACTAACTTTTACCTATAGGTAAGCCTATAGTAAGGCCTATAGGTAGTGTATATACCGTTTAGGAGATATTTACTGTACATACAACCAGTCACTGGTGCATGCACTCTGAAGGAACGACCACCCGTGCCATTCCTTCAGCGCCCTGTGCCGTGAATGGCGGCTCCCATGCGCATGCACAGGAGTGACGTCATCGCGGTCAGGCCAGTCACAGAGGTGGAGTCCGCGAACCTGGAAGCAAGACGGGTGAAGATGGGAGCGCCTGCAGCTCTGACATCTCGGCACTGGAAGCACTTTGTTTTAGCCCAGGTTCACACTGAGTGCGGGAATGAAATTGTGTGATTTCAGCTGAACTCGCACTCTTTTCATTCCTGCATGTCAGTCCCGATTTCAGTGGCGATTTCACAGGCACCTGTGCGGGTTTCTACACAGATGCCTATGGAAATTGCACCTGAAATTGCAAAAAGTAGTACAAGAACTACTTTTTGAAATCAGTGAGGCATCGCACCGATTAGGATGGTGCCATTGCCGGAAAATCGCATGCCAAATTGTGTCAATGTGAACCAGGGCTTAAGGTGAATTTAACATAATGTGCTAGTATGCAATGTATACAGTACTATAGCACATTATGCCTTTATTTTGCAGGGTAAGAAAAGAAAAAAACGTCCAGAGGTTTACAACCACTTTAAGGTGACAATGCTCCAGACATAGGAAGATGATTGAGAGCTGTCACCCTAGGACAGGAAATTTGTTAACGACAAGGTCTCTAGGTACAATTAAAGGAATAAAAGCTTTTAAAATATAATGTAGTCACCAGCACACCACATATAAGGACTGGTAAGCTGCAATATATTACATTGTTTCTCTTAGGTTCAGATGCACTTTAGGAAGTGAGTATTTTTTACGAAATGTATATTTTTCATTATAGCAGACCCTGAGAGTTATAGAGTACATCAGGAGCTCTAAATATTTAAAAACAATTTTTATTCATTTCCATTTCTTCTGCAGCTCAGAAAACAGCTGAAGCAGACCTTTCCTGGGAGACTAGCTCATTCGGCTAAATTAAAGAATGACTATTGTTTAAGTACACAAAAGACCTCTGGAAAACTTTAGTGTCACCACACATGGTTATCCAATTTGAAAAGCAATTTGAGTCCCTGGATGCCTGTACTCCTTATGCAGATAAACATTTTCCATTATATTCTTAATCAGAATCATATTTATAAAACATCAGCATACAGTGTGGGAAGACGAGGCTAGGATTGTGGATTTCATGATAACAAACATCTATGGGCCTTTCTGTACAAAAATGTCTTAAAGGGTCTCTTTTACTTGAGGTAAATATGTAAAAGGTTTATCAGCTTAAAGGCTACATTCATCTTTTTTTTTCTAAATTCCAGCTTTTCTGTGCACCAATATACCATTAATATTCCTTGTTGCAGAAAAGAAAAAAACATTCTCAATCTTTTAAGACAGGCCTTACCTTACCTTGCCTCTTGAGACTCCTATAGAAAACCCCTCCACTCCTACACATTCTGAATTTGGTATTTGGGATGGAAGAACCATCAAAAGGAAGTAGTTCACCAGCTGACCTCATTAACACACACCCTGTACCTGCCCTTCCCCTCCTGGAGGTTGCTCCAACCCACCTCTCTATTCACATGCAATCATTATCAGTCTATATATCATTATCTGTTCTCACTAAATACACAGTCAGTGATCATTTTTTCTTAATCCATCATTTTGCATAGATTGTTCATTTGTTGTGGAGTGTGCAGGAGCTGAGTGATCACATAAGAGCCCATGTGGGGCAGAGATGTA
>BLSH010060467.1:0-13292 GCA_018402905.1 Glandirana rugosa
CAAGAGTAATGCCTAGGAAGGTGATGGACTGCACTGGGCCTTCCATTTTATGCTCTGCTATGGGCATGCTGATATTGCCAAACTCTACTTTTAACTTGTCAAAATCTGAGAGGGGCTCGCCGTGCCGTTTGATCAGCAGGAAGTCGTCAAGGTAGTGGATGACTTCCTGGCACTGCACTTGGTGAGACAGGATCCAGGCGAGGGATTGAGCAATGTGTCGAAAGCCACGGACTACTCTTTGAGCCGAAAGTCAGTGTAGTGGCGAAGTAGTAAGAGCCGTTCCATTTGATACCATGCCACTGCCACGAGGACAGCTCGACAAGTAACAGTTTGAAGGCATCCGAATGTCCGCCTTGGACAGCCACGTGCCCATGCCTGCTAATGATGGCCTGTATGGCTAGGTCAATGGATGCATACTTAAGGGAGAAGTCATCAGATGGACATTAATTTAACATAGGAGTGTGGGAAGAATGAGGTGCGGAAAAACCGTGAACCAAGTAGAGTTTATTGGAGAACTTGGCCTTAACAAGCCCAAAAGAGCTGACTCTCCAGGTGCTGAATGGT
The DNA here is from genome assembly GCA_018402905.1 of Glandirana rugosa. Classification (NCBI taxonomy): domain Eukaryota; kingdom Metazoa; phylum Chordata; class Amphibia; order Anura; family Ranidae; genus Glandirana; species Glandirana rugosa. The sequence goes on from BLSH010060467.1 coordinate 565, forward strand.
GACGCAGAAGGGGGCAATGATGAACCCTCGGTTTGGTTTGGTCTGTAGCAGAGAGTTTATGGTTCACTTATCGGTGGAAGCTGAGAGAAGATCCCTGCTCTCGTGGGTAGTTTTGAGGCAGGGTGATGAGCCCGATGTAGAACCCAAAGGTGAATCCCCACACCAGGAAGTGTGCGAGCGAGGGAGATGGGTGAGATGAGAAGTAGAACCCCAACCACTGTCTGTCCACTCGGTTTAGTCAAGAAGCATTGGGGTGTTTGAGGGTGCATGCTGTCTTAAGATATGCTCTGCAGCAGATGATGCAGATGTGGAGCAGACTGCACTGGTTGTATGTACCAGTAGTGTAGTTATAATTGTTGCAGATCTGTGCTATCCCCCGCGACTGGACAGGCCGCCCCAACTTATTCACCTGAAAATGCTGAGTGGGGTCAAGCATGCCCTGGACAGCACTAAAGGTGGAGGGGAGGGTCAGGGAATGTTTGGAATCCATGTTGGAACACCAGTTCGCTAAAACTCAACTGACCTAAGAGAGGAAAGACAGACATGCGAATGAGTGGCCGTGAAGGTATGCCACTGGAAGACAAGTTGCAATAACTAGAGATGAGCGAACTTCTAGAAGTCCGGGTTCTGCTGGTTCGGCCGAACTTCGGGACAAAGTCCGGGTTCGGGTCCGGACAGAACCCGAACTTTGTCCCGGACCCCGAACCCCATTGAAATCAATGGGGACACGGACTTTTAGGCACAAAAAATGCAGTAAAATAGTCCTGGAAGGTCCTAGAGGTCTGCAAAAGGAAGGAAATGTGGGTAAGGGTGGGACAAGTGACCTACAAAGAAATGGGGACAGGGAAATAACTTTAAATATTTAAAAAAAAATAAAAACTTAAAAAATGCAAAAATGGAGATCATCGTCAAAATGGGTCTGAAAAGTATTAATTAACATTAGAGGCCATAGAACTGTTCTAAAATCATCTTCAAACTGTTGCAAAAAAGTATAAATAAGCCGGGAGTACCCATATCACTGTTCTGCAAAATGTGTGTGTCACTTTAAATGAAACCGGGAATCAGTGCACATCTCTTCTGCACAATTATTTCAAGTCTGTGTGTCACTTTAAATCAAACCGTCAATCATTGCACATCTGTTATTCATACTTCTTTTTAAAGTCTGTGTCACTTTAAATGAAACCGTCAATCATTGCACATCTGTTATTCACACTTCTTTTTAAAGTCTGTGTATCACTTTAAATGAAACCGTCAATCATTGCACATCTGTTATTCAAACTTCTTTTTAAAGTCTGTGTCACTTTTATTATTGCCGCTAATGATTGCACATCTGTTGTTCACACACAACATCTGTTCTGTACCAGAACAGATGTTCTTCACACATTACATCTGTTCTGCACACATCTGAAAATAATTTAGAACACTTTACCTAAAACCGGGTGCGGAACCATACACCTGCTCTTCAAACATCTGGAATCTGTGTGTGAAAATACAGCATAGAGAAGCATAGAAAAGAACACTTCTTTTTAGTCTGTGTCACTTTTCTTATTGCCGCTAATGGTTGCACATCTGTTATTCACACACAACATCTTTTCTTTCCCTAGAAAAGATGTTCTTCACACATTACATCTTCTTCATACATCTGGAAATAGTTTAGAACACTTTACCTAAAATCGGGTGCGGAACCATACACCTGCTCTTCAAACATCTGGAATTTGTGTGTGAAAATACAGCATAGAGAAGAGCAGGCATATGGTTTCGCTCTTCACACACAGTTTGCAGATGTTTTCAGAACAGTGATATTATATCAGTGATATGATATCACTGTTCTGAAAACATCTGCAAACTGTGTGCGAAGAGCGAAACCATATGCCTGCTCTTCTCTATGCTGTATTTTCAAACACACTATCCAGATGTTTGAAGAGCAGGTGTATGGTTCCGCACCCGGTTTTAGGTAAAGTGTTCTAAACTATTTCCAGATGTATGAAGAACAGATGTAATGTGTGAAGAACATCTTTTCTAGGGAAAGAAAAGATGTTGTGTGTGCATAACAGATGTGCAACCATTAGCAGCAATAAGAAAAGTGACACAGACTAAAAAGAAGTGTTCTTCACACTTCTTTTTCAATTCTATTCCTCCACTTTCCACTCCACCCCATTCTCCTTGGAAATTGGAAAACAATTTGAAAACGATTTGAATTTGAAAATGATTTGAATTTGAAAACTTTTCGAATTCGAAAACAATTCAAAATTGATTCGCAAACTTTTATAATCGATTAAAACATGAATAAACAAAACAAATTGCGAAAACGAATTAAACAAATGAAACAAATCTAACTAAACAAACTTATGTAAATAACGAATCAAAACAAAACTGCAGCTGCAGGCTATGTCCCAGTAGAGCCGCTCAAAGCCGACGACCGCCTATTTACGGCGCTGGTCGGGAAGTGGTTAACCTGGGGTGAATAGACCCCTAACCCCACCCCCTTAAATGTGACTGATCCCCCCATGGGTGGACTTGTGCAGGCCCCGTTTTTTTTTTTTTTGTTTGCTTTTTTAAAAAAAAATTTACATGTAGAACTCATGTCCAACCTTGTGCAGGATGGAACAACCTGAACTCGACTGACCTAAGGGAGAGAAGACAGACAAAAAAACGTGAGCGGCCGGGTCATGTGCCACTGGAGATGTGCTTGCAATAGCGTGTTGCAAGAAAGTAGCCTCATGAGGGAGGTGAAAACAAGGACAGTAGAGAAATTAGAGCGTGTGTGGGGAGGAGCCATGGTCATGTTTAATTGTATGTTGTGATCGTGTGTTTGTGGCATTGAGAAGAATAGTGCCAACTTGTATCAGAGTTGCGAACCTGGAGTATCATATGAGTTGTTAATGAGTGAGAATGTACCTATGAAAGGTATGAGTAATGACTGGGTGCTTGTGGCAGGTGCCTCGAGGGGGAAACCGAGCTGCAGGAAGCTGTGGTGTGGGTGAAAGATAAAAACATGTTATGTTGTGCCGAGGATACAAAACACTATGTCGCCTCTGCAACTGGGAATCAGGCTGAGGTAGAGTGTTAGGGTTGCCACTTCACCCCTCAAAAATCAAACACATTCCAACCACACAGCCCCCAAGGCTAATCAAATTAATCAAATGCAGACAAGGCACCAAATGAGTCTAATTACCATCTCAATCAGCCACAGAACCTGTGCAATCAATACATGCTCAGCACCAAAGGGATATGGCGGCAACCCTATAGACTGTGAATCCCACAACCAGTAAAGCCTGTGCCAAGTGATGTTGGACAACGACCAACGGCGACTCAGAGGCTTAGATCTACGAATGAATCGTATGTTTGTAGATGGGATGACAAACAAGGCAGAGGGAGCCTACAAATCTACTATGCCTGTGCCGAATGATGTTGGGACACGACCAACAACGACTCAGAAGCAGTTAACTATGAAAGGAATGCGGGATAGCAAACATAACGAATCGCAACATTGCGTATGATAAGAAAAAGGTTTGAATCCTACTTGCAACAGCGAGCTAGAACCACCGATGAAGACCACAAACGGAGAAGCCGCAACACACTAGTAATTGAATACACAGACTCACAAACCATGAAGTGAGCCGAGAAGAGTTGGCCTAGTGACCTAATGTATTATGCACCGGAACCAACAAGGGATACAGGTGAGTGGACTGCTTATAAACCCCCCAGACTCCTCCCATAAATTCAGGCCACCATACTGGCCTATATATATATATATATATATATATATATGTTGTATGATTTTCACTTTATAGACCATATCTATATTATCTGCAAAGCTATCCCTGAGGAAGGAGCCAAGGATGTGTCTATGTATTCTTTGCTTGTAGATAACAATGCAGATATTGTATAAAATCACACTGCTGTAATGTGTACCCCATATTTTATTGTGCACTATATATTTTTGATACATTAGCTACTTTGTTATATGAAAACTTTTGATAAATAAAACTTTTGTATTTTAATTATATGTCTACTCTTTGAGCCTTTAAAGTCCCACTATATCGGGGGAACCCTTATTTTGTACAAATTTATGGGATGTGGCCATTCTGAGCAGAAATGAAGACCTCAATTAGTTTGGACTAAAGTGAAAATTGGCATGGGCAGGAAGGGGGTGAATGTGTCTGGTATTAAGTAGGCTAATAAAAACTTTATTACTATTGATAAACAGCATAAACGTTGTTAATATGTGGCTACAAAGGGACACATTTTAAACTGACACAATTAGAGATGAAGTTTGAGTTCGCCTCTGTCATGTGTTTTAGGTTCTGGTCAACTTTTATGGTGCACATTTTTCTTTACTATATATTTTTTTTAATTTTTCTATACACAGGGTGCTAGATATTGTGTGTGTGTGTGTGTGTATATATATATATATATATATATATATATATATATATATATATAAATTACATTATGAAAGGCGAGGTGATCGATGGACGTTATGTTTCACCTAGCATGCATTAATTTGCAGGAAACTAAGGTGGAATCCGGTCCGGGTTTTACCAGCCACCTTGGCAGGGTTGGTTCCGGACCAGATTTTGTGCTCCACTTGTGTCCACCAACAGGTGGTATAAATAAACAGGAGTAGAGCAAAGGTGTACTCTGGCCTGGGACTCAAGATCCATCAAACCTGAGAGAGCTACTGAACTGTAGTTCGCTTTATGACTAAAACAAAAGGTTTGCATTGTCTTTGTTTTGTGGGTGACTGGGAGAAGCCCTTCACTACTCAGTTAGGAAAACTGGAAATGCTTAGCAAGGCATGCCATACACGGTCAAATTCCAAACAAATTTTCTTTTCAAAATCAGAAATTTTGTGCTTTTTTAGATCCGCATGTGCCACCATTGATTTTCGAAATTCGGCCAACCAAACCTTCAATTTCACCTGATGTTGCTATAGAAAAGAATTTTTTTTTTTTAAACATTAGATTTTTATTGAAATTAACAAGTCATTACAGAATAAGGTCACATGCATTAACCTCAGTACATAGAGAGTAAAGTAGCATTAAACAAGATGTGCTCATCTAGCGTTATCCGTAGACAATAGAATCTAAGTATAGTAAAATATCTGAAACAGGTCAAATTCTCTTGCTGTAATAGGAATTATCCCTCTCTCACATGGATCAGCCTGCCACCCCTGACGGGATCTAACTGTGACTTGGCTTTGAGATACTAGCCCAGAGAATGACAGAGACTTACATAGTTTGGGTGAGGACACCTTATGACCCTCATTCAGATCACTCCAGCGAGAAGAAAAAAGGTAAAATACAACAAAAACGGTATAATCCTTAATGGACCACTTAGGTTTTGGAAGATTTGTAGTCTACGTCAACACCACTATTCAGATTCAACTCTATCTTCAGACAGGAAAAGATTAGCTACCTTGACTTTAACACCATTCCTAGTGTGGCACACTAACACCTGTTAGGGATTTTGTTGGACTTAGTCCAGGAGTCCCAGTTTTTTTGGAAGATATGAGCTCAATTTTCCTTAAATGCCAGCATTTTTTCCATTGTACACTGTGTGTTGACTCTTGCAATGACTTCCCCAATGTGTGGAGCTAAGTTATTATGCCAGTTGCTGGTTATAGAGACTCTAGCAGCATATAAAATATGGGAGATCAATACTCTCGAATTGGGAGGATAAGAGTCTATCCCCAAGGATAAGAGGGCCAAGGAAGCATTGGGGGAGCCTCCCTGACCCGTGATTTCCTTGATAAGTGAGAATACTTCCCTCCAGAATGGTTGTAAAATTTTACATTCCCATAGGATATGTTTTAGGCTTCCTCTATCTTGGCAGTTTCTCCAGCACAGTGGGGAAGATTTGGGGTCAATAGCGTGCAGTTTAGTAGGGGTCATGTAATACCTATGCAGAATTTTTTGGGCAATGTCCCAATGTTCTACACATTTAGAGGATTTGCTATTGTATTTGAGAGCAGAGGCCCACTGGGGATCAGAGAATTCTTTGCCCAGTTCTTTTTCCCATTTTATCATAGCTTGTAGTTTCTTAAGAGATGGGTTGAAATTACAGTATTGGTATAGTAGAGAGATCCCCCTCGTGTTCTGTGGGAGTTTACTTAGTAAAAAGTCCCAGATCTTACTTGGGATCTTAATGTTAGGGCATGGGTGTTTAGCTAGAAAATTTTTAATTTGTTGAGCTTTAAAAAGATCCAGGGCCGACAGTACCTCTACTTCTTCCAAGACGTAGTTATAACCTTTGCTTTTCCACTGAGTAGTCGAGAAGTCAGGAATTAGAGACCCGTATGTTAGTGGAATTTTAATATTAGTTGTTTGTTCCTCTCGATAATCCTGTTGGGTAATGTGCCTCCAAGCATTAATTGTATCTCTAATAGTTTGGTGGTCTGGGATTATGGGTTTATGGTGGAGAGTGGCTGCAAAAGCCAAAGCGGGGAGGTCGTAATTCGGGGTGGATTCCCTTTCAATGTTGGACCATAGATTATCTGTTTGGGAAGAAAACCAGTATCTCATCTGGTCGAGAATAGCTGCATGGTAGTAGGCCTGTGGGTTGGGAAGTCCTAACCTTCTAGGTTTATATAGTAGGGACATGGCTATCCTTGCTTTTTTATTCTTCCAAATGTAGCCTCGCAAAATGGTATTTAAAGAAGAAAAAAATTTTTGCGGAATAGTAATGGGAAGGGTTCTAAAGAGGTAGATCAATTTAGGGAGGGTTTGCATTTGAAACGCCGCAATTCGGCCAATCCATGAGAGGTGGATTTTACTAATACGGGCTAGCTCTTCTTGGATTTTTTTGAGGAGCGGAGGAAAGTTGTAGGTATATAAGTTGGCAGTAGGAGTTGTCAATTCTACTCCAAGGTACGTGATGGATGGCGGATTCCAGTTGCAGGGAAATATCTTTTTAAGCTTGACTATTTGGGGGACAGGGATGTTAGACGAGATCGCAAAGGACTTTGTTCTATTTACTTTATACAGCGAGACCGAACCAAACCTTGACAGCAGAGAATGTGTTAGAGGTAGAGATTGTTCGGGGTGAGTCAGTGTCAGTATTACATCGTCTGCAAATAATCCCAATTTATGGGTACTGGGGCCTAACTTTATACCTTGAACTTCTTCATTAGCCCTTATATGCTCTGCCAGGGGTTCAATGGCTAGAGAGAAGATGATGGGGGAGAGTGGGCACCCCTGGCGTGTTCCGTTAGACAGTATAAAGGGATTCGAGAAAAGCCCAGATGTAAAAACTTGGGCTGAGGGGTTAGAGTACAAGGACATGATGGTGGAGTGGAGGGAGCCAGATATCCCAAATTTGGACAAGGCCCTTGATAGGTACCCCCAGTGCACCCTATCACAGGCCTTTTCTGCATCTAGCATCAAAAGTATGCTCAGGGTTTGTGTAATTTCTACATGCCTTAAAAGATTAATCATCCTTCTCGTGCCATCTGGGGCCTGTCTTCCTCTCACAAAGCCTACCTGGTCAAGACCAATAAGCAAGGGGGTCAATTTAAGCAATCTGTTGGCTAAAATTTTTGCAAAAATGTTTCAGTCGACATTAAGAAGGGATATGGGTCTGAAGTTTTGGGGGATAGAGGGATCTTTTCCTGGTTTGGGCAAGGTCACTATAACCGCTTGTTGCATCTCTTTGGGGAAGGTTCCAGTAGTGGCTGCTAAGTTGTAGATCTCTGCTAGGTGTGGGGCTAGGAGTGCAGCGTACCCTTTATAATATTCGGCTGAGAAGCCGTCGATGCCTGGGTATTTATGCATGGGTAGAGATTTTATTACCTCTTTAACTACCTCGGTGGATATCGGGACGTTTAGACTTTGAAGATTCTCTTCGTTAACTGAGGGGAGCTTAATTTCTTGGAGAAATTGAGTAATATCCTGATCTGTTGGTTGATGAGTGGAGTGGTCATCTTTTAAATTGTAGAGAGATTTGTAGTAATCTTTAAAAACGTTAGCAATATCCTTAGGGTTTCTATATATGATACCTGACTGATGATGGCTAATATGTGTAAGGTTAGATCGGGCTTGGCGATTTTTAAGTTGTGATGCCAGAAGTTTACCGGTCTTATTGTTTTGTGAATACCACGAGACCATGAGTCTTTTAAAGTAGATATCGTAGTCCTATTTAAACTCTAGCCTCAGTTCCTCTCTAAGCTTATTTAATTCTTTCAGTATGGAATGATCAGCTGGGTTACCTTTTTTGTGTTTTTCCTCTAGGACCGCTATCTTATTGTGTAGTTGAGAGATGCGACATGATTTGAGCTTTTTTACTCTAGAGGTCAATTGTATCAGCTGGCCTCTGGCAAAGGCCTTATGGGCACACCAGACCGTTGTAGGGGAACACTGTGGGTTGGAGTTGAAGTTAAAGTATTCTTTTAACTTTTCTCCTATCTCATCCCTATACTGAGGATGGGAGAGGAGATAAGTATTATTGTGCCATAAACCCCTGTGGGAAAATTTTGCTCTGTCGGTTAGATCCATGACCACAGGGGCATGGTCAGACCATGTGATGTTATGGATTTCCACCTTCCCTATAACTTGGAGTACATATTTATTGGTTAGAAAAAAATCTATTCTAGAATAGCTTCTATGGACCATCGAAAAATAGGAATAGTCCTTTTCAGTGGAGTGGAGACACCTTCATGGGTCATAGAGGTTCTCCCTATGACAGAGGGGGCCCAACGTCTGTCCTGGTCTCCGCTTCGTTGAGGAGGAATCTAGGGCATTATTTAACACCATATTAAAATCCCCGCAGAAAATCAACTTTCCCTTCTGGATTTTTCTAATCTTTTTCAGCAGCCTTGCAGAAAAGGAGAAGGGCCTCTTGTTAGGGGCGTAAAGATTCACCAATGTGTATTGACCATTGTTGATTTCAGCTATTAACACAATATATCGACCCTGATCATCTGCAAGGAAGCTGAGCAGATTGAAAGCAACAGTATCCCTAACCGCAATCATAACACCTTTTAATAACTTTTAAATGAGTTATTGGCAGTGAATATAAACGGGTACTTCAGGTGTGAGCATTTTGGTGCCTTAGACTTAGCAAAATGAGTCTGTTGGACACATAAAACCTCACAGTCATGCAATAACGCTGTTTTCCAGAGTGTCCTTCGCTTGAAGGGACTGTTTAGTTCCCTCACATTAAATGTCATAAACTTAAGGGACATTTAGGTGGAGGTTAGCGCTGAGTTGCCGTCTGTTGGAAAAAGATAGTAGTTGATCATCATCTCCGAAGATATGAGACCTGTAGTGTGAAGACATGGAGCTGTATATCTCAATTTAGAACCATAAGTTCAAACCCAAGTAGTCAAACATAGAACCAAACATACATCAACTTGTATAGGCATTCACAGTCACTGACCAATGGTCTGTGCAGATCGGGAAGGGTTAGAGAGAGCTACTAAACTCGCCTCTCTGTTAGGGGGTCAACTTCTCAAAATAACTTTCCTTAAGTTCCCCAAACGGGAGTAGCCGCATATAGGGGATGTGGGCTAGTGTCAGCTATAGTAGAGAAAAGAAGGTCTTTTTAGCCAGACAATGGGTAATTGGGCCCAGTGGCTTATTATGACTAGTGCCAATTCCCTCTTGGAGGGGGTAATAGTATCCGAGGCCAGATGGGAGCACACAAAGGGTGCTTTGCTGTGGTTAAGCTCTTGTTAGCTTAGCCAATTTTTTTGGTATGGCGTTGGTTGGCTTTTTTAGGGTAAGGACCCAGAGCATTGGTGCTTGTGGAGTCCGGCAGCAGACCCCACTGACGGAGTAGTTCTAGGCCTTTATCCTGTGAAGTGATTGTATAGGAAGTATTATTCATCTCCAGGGTGAGTTTGGCGGGGAACCCCCACATATACAAAATCTTATGATTTCTGAGAATCTTCGTGATAGGGACCAGGTTGCTTCTAGCCATCATAGTGATTAGGGAAAGATCGGCGTATAGCGATATTCCTGCGTAGGGATCCGGGAGAGCTGCGTGTTGCCTAGCGTATCTCATCAATTGCTCTTTGATGTGGTAAAAATGGATGCGAGCGATCACGTCTCGGGGGACCTTCTCCGGCAAGTGGAGCGGCTTTGGTAGCCTATGTGCTCTGTCAATAATTATATCCATAGGATTCAATGTAGGTAAAGTGGTTGTCATTAGTTGCTGCAGGAATTTAATTAACTCGGCAAGTTTAACTGACTCCGGAATGCCCATAAATTTTACGTTGTTCCTGCGCGAGTGATCTTCTAGATCTGCGACCTTTATTCTGAGCGACTTCAATTCGTCTTCCAGTGCGCAATGGGCATCAACTAGTTCATTGTGAGCAATAGAAAAGTCGCTCATTTTGTTCTCCACAAAATCAACTCTGTCGCCTAAATCATCTATCTCCTTTCTAGCAGATCTCATGAAGGTTGCCATGTCATGTTGAATTGCTCCTCTAAGCGTTAGAAGCATTTCTTTCATAGTATCGTCTGTGATCATCTGGCCTGTGGTTGGGAAGGAGTCAAGCTGTTGGCTGTAGGCCGCTGTTTCTTCCATCTCCTCTCCCTCCCCTTCCCCTTCCCCAGGTGGTGCCTCTTTGTCCTCCAGTCTCCTTTTCTGTTTCAGTGGGCTGGTAGAAGGGGAGGCCGGGAGTGGTGTGTGTAACCCCAAGGACTCACCCTGTATGCCGTTCTTCCCATCGTTCATAGGAACGAACGAATCCGCTCATACGGGGGACGCCGCATGTCTCATGCTGGCGCCATCTTTCTTCTGGCTGTCCGCGGCTGACATGAAGAAGTCGGCTATCTTCCTCGGCGCGTCTCTCTCTCTCTCTCTCTCTCTTGCCAGCTGCTTGAGCCATGTCCCCTTGGCCTCATATGCCGTTCTAGCTGTAGGGAAGCTGTGCAGAGTCGCTGTGTGCCGCTGCAAGGGACCCGTTGTGTCGGAGCTCCGGTCTTAGGCTTCCATCTGCTCCGGCTGCTGGCTCCGCCCCCATCTATAGAAAATAATTTTTGTGGCCTGGAATCTTATTTTTTTTCCAGCAATTTTCTTTTCTTGCACTCGTTTGCATTCTTTTTCTATTACATTTCTCGCACAATTCTCCCATCATTGATTGGAAAATCTTTTTTTTTTCTAAAAATTTCCAACATGCCAGATTACTCAAATTTGATTGCCGCAGGAAAATCGGCTGTTGTTACAACCCACTAATGGTGTGAAATTCGAACTAAAATTCTTAGAAACGATTTTCAAAAGAAAATTCTTTCGAAATTCGACCGTGTGTGGCCTGCCTAAGAGCCTGGATGGCAAGGATTTATTTTCTGTTTTGTTTGTTTGATTTTCATGCAATCTTTTAAAATAAAACTGGCTACAAGTCAGCTTTTAAAAAAAACCTGCCGTTTGGATTGCCTTTTTTCCAGGAAAGGTGATCCCCATATAACACATGGTGGATTTTCAGCGGGAATCTCGCTAAACAAGTGGAAAGATGGAGGATGTATTAAAAGCCCTGCAGCAGGCCACTGCAACCCAGCAGGAAACCAATTGCCAGGTCGCACAGGCCATTGCAGCCCAGCAGGAAACTAATTGTCAGTTTGTGAAGGGCCTGATGGAGTTAAAGAAGTGGCCTGCAAGTCCTTTGTCAGTGGAACAGAAAATGGTGCATGCCAGCTATTTCCTGCAGAAGATGACACCTGCAGATGATGTGGAAGCGTACCTAGCAACTTTTGAAAGAGTCGCTGTCCGAGAAGGATGGCAAAAGGAACAATGGGCAGGACAAGCACTCTTTCTGACAGGAGAACCCCAAAAGGCCTATTATGACCTGGAACCAGATGCTTCTCAGGATTATGAGACACTGAAAGCTGAGATGCTTGCACGCATGGGTATCACCATTGCAGTTCGGGCTCAACGGGTGCAACTGTGGTCATACAGTACTGACAAGCCACCCCACTCCCAAATGTTTGACTTGATACACCTCACCAAGAAATGGCTGCAGACAGAGACTTTGCTGGGCCCTAAGATTGTGGAACGTGTAGTCATGGACCATTATTTATGGGCACTCCCTGCCACTTTGAGGAAGTGGGTCAGCCATGGGGACCCTAAGACTGCAAACCAGCTGTGGGCCTGGTGGAGAGATATACAGCTGCTGAAGACTTTTTTAAACCATCTGTGCCCCACTCCAATGTCTCTAGGGGTGAAAATTTTTCCGGTAAGACTGTTCCAGGGTGCAAGGGTGTGGGGAAAAACTACAAGACTGTTGCCACAGACAATGAGACTATGAGCTCAAGACCTAGAGACTGGCCAAATAGGTCAGGAATAGAGTTGAGCGAACCTCTGGAAGTTCGGGTTCTGCTGGTCCGTCCGAACTTCGGGACAAAGTCCGGGTCCGGGTCCGGACGGAACCCGAACGATCCACCGTTGTCAGAACATCAAAAAGGGGTGTGGGAACGTGGGACCTTGTCAGAATGGCCTTTTTAAAAGTGGGGATCTCTGTAACCTCACCCCGTGTCTACCAAATTTTTTCAGAAGTCGTCGACATATAGAGAGGTGGTCCGGGTGTCGACCAAACGTCAGAATCCCAGGGGTACCGACTGGGTGAAGGAGTTTCACCGTCCCTCACGGGTATTTATTACCAGGTACTGATGTGCAAGGTGTTAGAATCCCGGGTCGTTTCAGAGACAGACGTCGGTAAAGAACCACTCCACATAGTTCAGTTTGTAAACCCTCACCCCACCGAACAGTCATGACATACTGGTGTCAAC
>BLSH010060467.1:57592-77105 GCA_018402905.1 Glandirana rugosa
TTGTCAACCACTTATTTTTTTTCTACAATGTTGTATGCCCCTGGTATATTCTTGTTATAACTATCCTGGTTGAATTATCCTGTAATTCCATATTGTAACTTCCTATCATATTTACAATAAACTTTATGGAAAAAAAAAAAAATAAATAAAATAAAAATTAACTATAATTATTAACCAGCAGCAGCACAGCTAGAGAGAAACTCCAAAGAAAAAAAAATCTTTGGAATTTCTCTCTAGCTGTGCTTCTGTTGCTAATTGCTAGAATAGACAGATTAGATAAGAAAGAGAAGTGCAATCTACCTAGCAACAGGGCAAACGTCCCAAATCTAATTTAAAAACCCTATCTAGAACACAGTAAAATGAATTCTCCACCCTCATTGGCTGCTTTCCAACATTCCATTCTGAGAATAGTAGCTTTTTAGGACGTCTAAATCTACAGACCTTAAACTGCCTAGTCCATTTGGTCTCTGCCTGAGGGGGGGGCAAGATCTTCTCTGCTTGCAGTTACACATTCTAGCCTGCTGTCTAGCCAGGTCCCCCCCTCCACAAGTCGCACTCTGACACTTGGTCTCTACCTCCAGCAGTGTTTCCCCTCTCCACCAGGGACCCTTCCCCCACCCGCCATCCTGTACAGAGCAGAGGGAGAGGACACGAGGAATCGAGGAAAGATCAAGCACAGCAATGTCTGCAAGGTAAGATCTCTGAGCACACATGACAGGGAGCTCCCAGCAATACACAGGCAGTGATTAGTCTGCATCCATAGATAACAGAAAAGGCTGAACAGGTCCCTTCCAAAGCTCAGCAGTAGGATAAGAACTCTGAGCCGAAATGTAAGTCACAGGGAGTTCTCAGGGATACACAGGCAGTAATCTGCAATTAGTCTGCTGACATTGGGGGACCACAGAGCTCAGCAGCACCGCACACCCTCAGCTCTTCATATTTTACTGTTTAACAGGCAGCTTCAACCAAAACAGCAACTCCTCTCCTGGTGACTTCTTCATCCCTGCATTCAGTGCATTGAAAGCAATGATTCATGACTTCCAATGCAGGACCAAGAAGTCACCAGGAGTGGAGTTGCTGTGTTGGTTGAAGCTGCCTGTGCTCAGCCTCTGTGTATCTCAGCATCAAACAACAGAACACGAGGAATGTCTGGTCATGACAATTCCTCTACAATAACTGCTTTCCAATGAATGCCATCTCAAATTGCCTGATTTTATAATTATATTTTGAACTTTTTTTGACAGATAATGAAGATTCATGTTAGTGAAGCTGGTCAGTTCCAAAAACCAGGGACATTTCTATGGCTCACCATGTGCCAGGGGTTAGTGGAGGTTTTCCACCATTCCTACTATAAAATAAGAAATTAGGATGGAGCTTGATGGCACAGCACATACATGAAAACCCACATAATACCAGTATGTGCTGGGTTCCTGTGCAGACCTCACAGCTCATGTAGTTCTTTACCTTTGGGATTTAATGGATGAATGAGCCAGCAATATTTTATTGAGAAATAAGACTGACAGCTGAGTTATGCTGCACATTGTGTACAGAGTGGGTGGAGCCTATAAGGGGTGTGGCTTCTAAGAAGTGGGATGGGGCAAAAAGGAAGGGCGGGGTCTGGCACCATCTTAAAACTTCACCAGCCGCCACTGTCTGGATGTGGAATGGGAAGTTCACAGTGCTGTATATGTATGTAGCTGAGGTTCCTACACTTTATACAGTGCACCCAGCATGCACACCCATTGGTGTAGGAAATAGTTCATTTGGGCCAACTTGGCCCAAACAAACTAGTTAAATTGAGAATAAAGCTGGAGATCAGTTTTAAATTAACTAAAGAATAGAACAGTTTTACCTGTTTTAGACAAATATCTTAATATGAAAATGTTTGCTCATTATCATCATACTAAGACAATGTATGGAGGTGTCATATATGATATATCACTCTGAATACTGAGTTGCATAGATATTATGTAGGCACTTAAAATGAAAGTGTGATTTGCAAATGCAAGGCAAAACATCAACTTCACTTTAATAAAGACTCCCAAATACACATATTATTGCCTTCCTTTCCCACCCTGTTCAGCTGTTGGGAGAAAATGCACTATGTAAGCTACATGTGAATGAAGTCGTAACTTACACGGAGCTGTAGACTCCCCTTAGTAATAATGGTGATTGGCCCAGTGCTGTCATTTGAAGTGAGTCAGATGCTTTTCTATAACTGGAAGAACTGTGTATCTTCTTCAGTTCCCAATGCTGAACATATCAGTTATTGCGTAAAGGAAAGGTAAGTATGTGCTGCTGTGGATGGTTGGGATTATAGGAAACCAGTTGTTTTTCCCTGAATGGTCAAAGCAAAGGTCTTCTTTAAGGGTCTTTTCTTCAACAAATAATTTTATTTACAGGCAAAAATGGAAACAATTATCAAAACATGTAGAATTAGCAATACATGCTGAGAAATGTATTAGGAACACATGCACACCTACTTATCTTACAGATACAGTACAGAAACTTCAGCTAATGTTCACATCAACAACACAGTGGGGAAATGTGTTTTATGATTGTTGGACAAGCAGGTTTGAATATCTGCTGATCTGGAGTTTTCACACACAACAAGGTCTAGAGTTTTCCCAGCATGGTATGAAAAACAAAAAATATTCAGTGAGCAATGGTTCTGTGAATAGAAACACCTTGTTAATGTGGGGGTCCAAGGAGAATGACTGGAGTGCTTTGAGCTGACATGGCACAAAGAAATGAGGCCCTTTGAGAACAAAGGGAGACCTTTTCCAGTATTAGTACAATGCTTCTAATAACTTGGCTCAGGAATTGTATACTTAAAACATAAATCTGTACATCTTAAAGATCATTCTTTTTACTATGTGCTTAAGTCTATCTCTTTCTTATAATATGTTCATAACATTTCTGTTTGGAATAAGCTCTAAACTATATTGCATATAAAATTTGAACTGGAAATTAAACAAGTCAGAGCAGTCTTAATTCTGCATTTTCCAGCTCCTGCCATATGCCTAACATAGGCTGTGTTAAGCATCTGTGTTAGGCATATGGCAAATCCTGGAAAATACAAAACTGGCAAGCAATACAGTGTCTCAGTAATTATGCAGTAACATCATTCCAGTTTGCTGTATGGCATTCTGATGGAGTTTAGTACAGGAAAATAGTTCTCACATATCCTCTAGTGCAAAACTTTTTTATATTGCGTTACTTTGTTATTTAGATACAATATACAACTGAAATATATTTAAATCTATCATAATGGAATATTATTGTATGACCCTTTTTATAGGATTAATGTTTTTACAAGTCCATAAACACAAATCTTAACATAATGGAATCAAAGGCTATGTATTAATAGAAGGAAAGTAAAATTTAATTTTGTACAGAAAATATTCTACTCACATCTTAAGCAAAAATAGCTACAATTATGAACTGACAACTTTGTATGCCACATCCTATAGAACACAGGCAATTTAGTCAGAAAAGATGCTCTCAGTCTATCATTCATTTCAGTCCCCTGTGGCTCTGGCAGTAAGTGCTAGAGAGAAATATTTTCTATGTGAATCAGAACATGTGTGTTAAGCAGTAAGCTTTGTTTGTAAAAGATCTTTCTTGCCATAGTAATTTGTAGCCAGGGCCGTTCTACTGCCTGAGGCGAAATTCCAAAAAGATTTCTTCTATTGGAGATTTGTGTAAAAAATAAGATATACTGCAGATATCACTGTTTGGTGTTTGTTGCCATGGCTGGAAAGAAAGTAGAAAATTTTGTCTTAAACATTTATGCCAGTGTTTGGTAATTATAGATTTCTATGTGTGCTAGCAAGACTTTGACATTTTATAAGTGAATAAGTATAGCTAAAGGTATAGTTAAGTAAAACAAAGATCCATCAGGTGGTGGGAAAAAGCTCTATTTATCCATTTGCACACTAGTATATTAACAATGCACTAGGTGAGTAGGGATGAGGTTCAGATTCATTGCTACCATATTTTCTAGGTGAATTCTGCAGGTTTGAGATTTGCAGTCCTGGCAAATTAAAATGCAGATGAAGGAGGTCATACATCCATGTTTAGAATGACAAATCAGACTCAAATGTGAAAAGATAGGGTGAGTTATTTCCAGGCAAAGGAGAAAGGAATCCCTTCAACACACCCAGTGAATATGTGTTCAAATTGCTTAACAGCTATCCTTGACCACCAAATGATAAGTGGTCAAAAAGCATATTAGGGATATTAAGGTCTCCCAACACCTATGGGTACTCTCCCATTGTCACTCTACACTCCGTCAATCCCCTCCATCAGACTATACACACGCGACCCATGGGAAAGTATAGAAATCTCATGGTGCAGTATTTTGAATAAACTCACTTTAATAAAAGCTTAAAATGCACTCACAAGAAATCTTGAAAGATCTGCTTAGATAGAAACATCTGTTAAGGCCACAAAACAAGGGAGACTGGATGTGGGGTCTTAGAAGTCCATATATTGTAATGTATAAATGTAAGTTACTAGTATAGACCCAAGAAATCCTCTTTCTTGATCTGCCAACATGTTTCACTTTTTAGATAAAGCTTCTTCAGGACACAATGGGATGGGTGCTGTTCAGTCTTTGTGAAGGAGGAGCTAGGGTGCTGCCAGCAAAGAAACAAAAACAGTGACTCAAGAAGTAATTGAGTCAGTGAAGATAGAAGCCAGAGGACATAGTATTCAGGCTTGTGATAATGGCAAGAACTCGTAGTGACCACATTGGGAAGTATCATAAACCAGTGATTTAATATGAGGTAATGTCCACCTCTCTAAATTAAATTTATAACATATAGGAATATCTAGGCGACCTGTGGGGGTTCACAGTAGGCCTTGGGTAGAGGGATTTTGCTGGACATACCTCGGAAGTGAGCAAACATTAATTTGTTAAAATTTCACAATTTTTATTGGTTACATAGTGAAAAAATTGAATACAACAGTTACTCGGAGGAACGATACATAGTATACAGTACATATATCATAGCGAGTGAAGCGTAGAGATCATATAGCACCAACGTTTCGCAGCTTTCCTGCTTCATCCAGGGTGATCCCGATTGCTTGACGCTCTAATATAAAAAATAGTCTACATTAATATATGTAAAAGACAGTGCTTATATACATTTTACAATATACTATCCAAAAAAATGCTCACCACATGAATATGACCTCTTTATCAACTGCTCGCCCTGTTCCCCTCCCAGCCGCCACCAAAATGAGAGGGCACTTGAAACAGGGATGCCAGAGTCACCTGTCCTGCATAGTGACCACATATAATTGACTCCAAATGACTGAAGAGGAGAGAGAAAAAAAAAGGAGAAAGGGAAGGTAAGCAGGTGTGATGTCGTCCAACGGCGATATAGTGACCAATATAGTGTCTATAAAGCTGAAGTGTCTGGCTTCACATGGCTGAGCCGACAGAGGATAATGTTGAAAAATGTAATTGATTTAGGGAAATGGTTTCATAGATGTATGCATGTAAGCCATGGTAGGACTACAGTCAGATCCATAAATATTGGGACATTAACACAATTCTAATCTTTTTAGCTCTATAAACCACCACAGTGGATTTGAAATAAAACAAACAAGATGTGCTTTAACTGCAGACGTCTAACTTTAATTTGAGGGTATTTACATCCAAATCAGGTGAACGGTGTATGAATTACAACAGTATGTATATGTGCCTCCCACTTTTTAAGGGACCAAAAGGAATGGGACAATTGGCTGCTCAGCTTTCCATGGCCAGGTGTGTGTTATTCCCTCATTATCCCATGTAAAAGAAGCAGATAAAAGGTCCAGAGTTCATTTCAAGTGTGCTATTTGCATTTGGAATATGTTGCTGTCAACTCTCAATATGAGATCCAAAGAGCTGTCACTATCAGTGAGACAAGCCATCATTAGGCTGAAAAAACAAAACAAACCCATTAGAGAGATAGTGAATAAAGAGGGTTCACCACAAGATGTAAACCATTGGTGAGCCTCAAAAATAGGCAGGCCAGATTAGAGTTTGCCAAAAAACATCTAAAAAAGCCTTCACAGTTCTGGAACAACAGCCTATGGGCAGATGAGACCAAGATCAACTTGTACCAGAGTGATTGGAAGAGAAGAGTATGGAGAAGGAAAGGAACTGCTTCCTTTCCAAAGCTTACCACCTCATGATTGAAGCATGGTGGTGGCATTGTCATGGCGTGGGCATGTATGGCTGCCAATGGAACTGGTTCTCTTGTATTTATTGATGATGTGACTGCTGACAAAAGCAGCAGGATGAATTCTGAAGTGTTTCGGGCAATATTATCTGCTCATATTCACCCAAATGCTTCAGAACTCATTGGACGGCGCTACACAGTGCAGATGGACAATGACCTGAAGCATACTGCGAAAGCAACCAAAGAGTTTTTTAAGGGAAAGAAGTGGAATGTTATGCAATGGCCAAGTCAATCACCTGACCTAAATCCAACTGAGCATGCATTTCACTTGCTGAAGACAAAACTGAAGGGAAAATGCCCCAAGAACAAGCAGGAACTGAAGACAGTTGCAGTAGAGGCCTGGCAGAGCATCACCAGGGATGAAACCTAGCGTCTGTTGATGTCTATGCGTTCCAGACTTCAGGCTGTAATTGACTGTAAAGGATTTGCAACTAAGTATTAAAAAGTGAAAGTTTGATTTATGATTGTTAATCTGTCCCATTTTGGTCCCTTAAAAAAGGGGGAGGCACATATACAAACTGTTGTAATTCCTACACCGTCCACCTGATTTGGATGTAAATACCATCAAATTAAAGCTGAAAGCCTGCAGTTAAGGCACATCTTGTTTATTTCATTTCAAATCCATTGTGGTGGTGTATAGAGCCAAAAAGATTAGAATTTTGTTGATGTCCCAATTTTTATGGACCTGACTGTATGTAGACCAGGAGCTTTAAAGCAATAAATAGACAGCAGATCTCTCCTGCAGTTATAACATACTCCAAAGGAAGATCCCTCACACAGTGAAAATTAGCAGAGTTTGCCCTAAATTAGAGTTCCGGGTGAGGCAAGTATCTCTCCTTGGTCACCGGCAGCCGACAGGGACAGGCTTGCTGGTGACCAAGGAGAGATACTTGCCTCATAGTTAGTCTGGTTGCAAAAAGTCCATCTACAGTAGTTCAACTGATAAAAAGGGAAGAAAATGACATTCCTTTATACACAATCTTATACCTGCAGTTAATCCAGAGGATTAAAAAAAACAGCAAAGCATGATCCCATTTGCTCCAGCAAGGAAAAAAATCCCTTCCTGATTTCCTGAGAGGTAATAGGATATTACCTGAATTAACTTTACCAATAAATTTTAGTATCCAGTTATATTATGTACATTTAGGAAAGAATTCAGGCCCTTTTTAACCACTTCAATACAGGGCACTTTGACCCCTTTCCTGCCCAGGCCAATTTTCAGCTTTCAGCACTGTTGCAGTTTGAATGACAATCGCACAGTCATGCAACACTGCACCGAAAAAAATATTAACCTTTTTTTTGAGACAGATAGCGCTTTCTTTTGGTTGTATTAAATCACCACTACTTTTTTATTTTTTGCAAAACAAATGAAAAAAGACTGAAATTTTTGAAAAAAGGTTTTCTTTGTTTCTGTTATAAAATTTTATAAATAAGTAAGTTTCCTCCTTCACTGATGTGCACTGATGAGACTGCACTGATAAGGAGGCACTGATAGGTTGCACTGATTGGCACTGATAGGCGGCACTGATATGCAGCACTGATAGGCGGCGCTGATATGTAGCATTGATGGGCACTGATAGGTGGCACTGATGGGCATCAATAATGGGCACTGATGTGCACTGGTAGGTGGCACTGATGGACAGCACTGATGGGCAATGATGGGCACTAATGGACGGTACTGATTGGCAATGATAGATGGCACTGATAGGCAGCACTGATGAGGAGGCACTGACAGGCATCACTGATGGGCACTGAAAGGCATCACTGGTAAACATTGTTGATGGGGCTGTACTGATAATCACTGTACTGATTATCAGTGCAGGTCCCCCCTGCCAGGAGAGCAGCTTATCGGCTCTCCTCTACTCATGCCCTGTCAGCGTGAATAGAGGAATGTCAATAACCAACACTTCCTGGTTACGCAGTGATCAGCTGGAGACAGCTACACACATGGTAAAGATCCTACATCACAGGCTGTTTACCATGATGGGAGATGTGTTTCAGAGCGGCGCACCTCACTACCGATCGCCACCGTGTGCGCCCCAAGGGTCACATATAAGCGGCTCATTCTGAAGGACATCAGAGCCACCGCCCAGCCATCATTTTTCTATAGGCCCTGGCAGATGTGGTTAAAGCAATCTACTGAGCCGGATAGAACCAGCTCCTGCAGGAGTCTATTCTACATTTTCACAGCTCTTAATGTAAAGAAGCCTTTCCATATTTGGAGATTAAATCTCTTTTCCTCCAGGTGAAAAGAATGCCCCCCTTGTCCGCTGTGATGACCTCAAAGTGAATAACAGGACTTCCGTTTCCAGAGCCACATGAGGAAGGAGTGAGATACAGCGGCTCCGGACCCTACCCCAAACCCTGGGGATAATGATGCCATGTGTAGTAGAAAGAGCACATCGCATGGGGATACCTTAAAATGATTGCTGCTATCCTTGCCTTGTTATCATCCGCTATCTTAATTATATGGACAGGGTGGCCATTCTCAGATCCTTCCAGAACGCCAAATCCCTTCAATTGGTTGGCCATAAATTGCTTCTCTTCGCGGACTACTCTCAGGAGGTCTCCCCCAGATGCAAAGCCTTCCAACCCATCTGTGCCGCACTTTATGAAAAAGGCATGAAATTCACGCTAGCCTATCCCGCTGTCCTTCGGTTCACCGACCCAGCTGGGGACCCAAAATACTTTTCATACCCTGAAGAAGCTGCCAACTACTTGCAAGCCTACCTCCATATTCCTATGGATACGCAGCCTACAGCTGCTCCTTCCCTCTCTCCTGGCAATGAGGATCTTTGCAGCCCAAGAAAAGACTCACTGAAGAGGGACTGCTACTCCAACAAGCCCAAACAGGACAGCCCCGCTGATGTATTGGTGGTAACAGCCTCTTAGTTTATTCATCAGCACTAGCCTACTCTGGGCCCTCATGTTCCAATTTAGTTGTTCTGTTACTTTACCACATAAAGGTTCAGACCTTCTTTCTTAGTTCATGTTCATGTAACATTGCATTGTCTTTTATTCTTTTTTTTGTATGCCTACAGTCTTACCAGAGATTATTTCTCCATACATCACTACTGCTGTTCATAAACTTAGGCATTACAACATCCTCTATCAGACAGGCCTCTCCCCCAGGGAGCACCCATTCTACATTGTCTGCGAGCGAGTCTTCCTCACATCTCCAGTAACACTGTCCCAGGAGAAGTATTTCCCATGAGAAGTCCAAGCCTTTAGTGGTATGTTTATGTTTATTTTCCCTTGTTAACCTCTGTTGGGTTAGTTACCACTCCACACCCATCGTTACAGGATGCAAGCACCCCCCTCTTATCCCATTCCCCACCGAGCTGCACTTCCTTGGCTTCATCTACATTGTCATTCATTCATACCTTCATCCTCTTTGCTAAACCCCCCAGTACTGTCTACAATAGTATCTTGGAATGTCAAAGGCCTATGGTCTCACCATATAAGAATGGCGATCCTACATCACCTTAAGCGGCTCAAGACAGAAATAACGTTATTACAGAAAACCCATTTACCTCCAAAAGACTTTAAACGCATGCATAAATTGTGGGTAGGTCAGGTTTACGGTTCTGCGTCAGTAAAAGGGACAGCAAGGGTATTCATTCTTATGCATAAAAACCTCCCCTGCGAGGTCCTATCAGTGGAGAGTGATGAGGACGGTCAGGTTGTCATAATCAAGCTGAAACTATTCTCTTGGGAATGGGTACTTTCCAACATTTATGCCCCGAACTCCCCCTCCAAATCATTCTTTCAGGGCCTTACCTCTCTTTTAGCTCACCATATCCACTGTTTCCTGTTAGTTGGGGGGGATTTAAATTCCGTAATACACCTCCTTGAGGACAAATCCCATGGCAGGGCCCACACCGGTACATCCTCCCAACCAGCCAATACCCCTCTAATGCATTTTGTTGATGGTCTTCAATTAGTAGACCTTTGGAGGTTTGCTAATCCCGTCGCAAAAGAATACACCTTTTTCTTCCCACCCCATAATAGTCTGTCCAGGATAGAGTATCTCTTCTGTAACTCACCACTTCTAAAACATACTATGGATCCCCTTATATCTGAGATTGCAATCTCTGACCACGCCCCAATCTCGGTAACCTTGTTAGGTCTGGTGCCCCCTAGCTCAGCTAGAACTTAGTGATTCCCATCCCACCATCCAGTAACCAAGGCCTCCCGAAAGTTATCAAGGAAGCCTGGTCAGAATATACAGAAACGAATTCCAGGCCACAGAATGGACCCCAACCTATTTTGGGAGGCCAGAAAGGCTGTGCTTTGAGGTAAGATCATTTCCGTTTCTGCAGCTTACAAAAAGAATGTTAACAGACGGTATCGCATAGCTAGCGACTCCCTTCGTAAAGCCCAGAATTGTTTCACACAACAAAACAGTACATAGGAAAGCTTGGAGAGAGGCAAAATGCCAGTTTGACTTGTGGGCTGAGGCCCAGGAGTGAATCCATCAGTTGCTCTTGGATCTTCAACATCACAAATTCGGCAACAAGGCAGGGAAACTATTAGCTCGCTTGTGCAGGGAACCTCATACCCCTGCTCACATTTATGCCCTGAAAAACCCGAATGGCATGCTCTTCTCATCCCCTAAAAACATCAACTTTATCCTAGAACAATTCTATGCTAACCTGTACAGCCCTGATCCTATCAATGCCACGGCGGCACAGGCCTTTCTTGACCAGGTCCAGCTCCCTAGGATAGACCCCTCACTCCTGGACCAGCTTAATGCCCTGATTACTCCCACGTATGTGACATCAATGATAGCTTTGCTGGCTTCAGGCAAAGCTCTGGGCCCAGACAGTTACACCTCAGAATTTTTCAAGTTGTCTGCTGATTTTATTGCTCCAATCCTTGTTTCTGTTTACCAAGCAATCCTCAATGGGGGCCAATACCCTCCCTCCAGCTTTCAAGCCTTCATCAAAATAATTCCTAAAAAAGGCAAAGACCCAACGAGCCAGGCTCCTATCCTCTTATTTCACTGCTCAATCTTGATTCCAAGATCATGGTCAGCAGGTTAGCATTTATCATGCCATCATTAATCCACCCCTCTTAGGTTGGTTTTACTTTTGGACGTTCAGCCACATCCAATATTTGTAAAGTCCTCACCGTCCTAGAGCAAGCAAGAGCCAATCCAACCAGTGATCTAGCCATTATCACTTTAGACGCCGAGAAGGCTTTTGATAATGTCAGCTTCCACTGGTTGCGATTGGCTCTACAGATATTTGGTTTAGATGGCCCCTTCCTTCACCTGGTTTCCGCTATGTACTCCGCCCCATCTGCCAACTTCATAGCAGCCGGCCATATCTCAAATAGTACCCCCTTACATAAAGGTACTAGACAGGGATGCCCCTTGTCCCCTCTCCTCTTTAACTTGGCACTGGAACCCCTGTCACATTTCCTGCTTTTCCAAACCAATCTCATGATTGGTCAGCAGGAAGTACATACAGCCCTCTTTCATTTTTACTTCAGATCCCAAGTTAAAAATGCCTCATATCCAGGATATTTTTATGCGGTTCCGAGCCTGCTCAGGACTTAGCATTCATTTCTCCACAATTTAAGTTTTTTTTTTATTCCACACCCCCCCCATCCAGACAGCTCATTCCACCATCTCCGTAGCTAAGACCCACATCACTTATCTTAGAATCAATATAGGCAAATCCCCTTCCTCCCTCTACCACCTCAACTACCCCCCAGTCATTTACAAAATGATCAGGGAACTAGAAAACTGGGCAGACCTCCCACTCTCCCCTTCTACTGCGGTATAAGGATACTTAGATGCTCCATAGGGCTCTCTCAATATTCCTTTGGTGAGGACGCCATAATGGGAAAATCCCTTTAAAAGTTATTTCTTCCCAAATGTGAGGGAGACACAAACCTGCCAAATATTCAAACCTTTTGTCTTGCCTCCTTAGAGTGGGTTTGGATTGGTTGTCAGGGGCATCCAGATACTCCAACTTTACCCTGGAATCCCAGATGGAAGACCCATGTGGACATGGGCGTCCGCAGAACTTTTTTCAGGGGGGGCATCATTTTAAGGTCGCCCATGCTCCGCCCCTTTCAACAATGTCATGAAGGGGAGGGGCTTAGCCGCAACTCACAATTATTTATTTTAAAGGGGGAAATGGCAGACTTTATTCCAGGCATGTGCTATGTACAGGGTGCAGATTCCAGGCATGTGCTTTGTACAGGGTGCAGATTCCAGGCATGTGCTTTGTACAGGGTGCAGATTCCAGGAGTGTGCTTTGTACAGGGTGCAGATTCCAGGAGTGTGCTTTGTACAGGGTGCAGATTCCAGGAGTGTGCTATGTACAGGGTGCAGATTCCAGACGTGTGCTATGTACAGGGTGCAGATTCCAGGCGTGTGCTATGTACATGGTGCAGATTCCAGGCGTGTGCTATGTACATGGTGCAGATTCCAGGCGTGTGCTATGTACAGGGTGCAGATTCCAGGCATGTGCTATGTACATGGTGCAGATTCCAGGCATGTGCTATGTACAGGGTTCAGATTCCAGGAGTGTGCTATGCCAGTATACATATCCAATCCCCCGCACAGAGCTCTCTTCCCCCCACAGAAAAGAATTGTCTATAACTCACATTGGCAGGTTAGGCTCCTGGCACAGGCTTCTGCAGGTTCTGCAGGTCAGTGCTGTCTTAACACCGGACGATGGAAAGCCCTGCCAGCTGCTGTCCACAGTGTAATCTTCCTTCCTGTGCCGGGAGCTGGTACATGGAGTGTTCCAGCACCTGCTCACAATCTGCGCAGACACCTTGCGATCCCTGATTCCAGGGGGGGGGGGGCACTTGTCCCCCCTTGCCCCTACCTGCGGACGCCCATGCATGTGGACTGTCCGCTTTACTGCACTGAAAAACAAATTCTCTTCCTCCCTCTTTAAAGCATAATCTACTGTTACGTTATACATAGAGAGAGATAAGAAAAATACTGGGGCTCTCCCCTTTTTATCTTGTCACCTACCAATAACTGCACATCCTCTTTTCACACAAGACCAGCAGTTTGTGGCCTTCTCCACATGGGCCTCCCACGGGCTTATAAACTTGGTTCAGCTTTTTGACCCCTCTACTGGGATAGCTCTCCCCTTTCCTATATTACAATCCCAATACAATCTACCTGCCCATCACTTCATCTATGCACATCAAGCAATAAACTTTGCAGTCAGCCTCTGTCCCATCAGAGACATTAATTTCCGCACATCCCTGCTGGACATCCTCCTGAACCGTAATCAACTAAAGATCTCAGACATCTAAAAAAACCCTGTCCTCTCAACTCTTCAAGCCTCTGGTCCAATCTTCCCGTGGAACAAAGATCTTCTCCCCTCAGAGGCAAGAGACTACATACTAGCGGGCTACAACACCACCCGCGCCGTCATCACAATTGAGTTCTGGCAAGAACAGAAATTCAAGATCATGCACTGGGCATACGTACCATTCCCCTTGTACTCAACTTCAATAACTCAGCAACAGTGCCCATGGTGCTACCTGCACTGACCCACCCTGTTCCACAGACTGTGGCACTGCCCCCTCATCTCTCCTTTCTGGGACAACTAGAAAACTATGCCGCTATGATCATGGGGTACCAACCATGTAAAGACCCTCTCCCTCTGCTTTTCAGCTTCTTAGATGTCACTCCCTCAGGGTATACAAAACTACAACTACTGGCCATACAATGCAACAAAGCATGGCTGTCCACTTGCTTCATGGCTGCTAGGAGGGCTATCCTCAAACAATGGACCTCCACCACCCCCAACCATCTCATATGTGAAAATGGAATTCACGAGCCTTGTATCCAAAGAAAAGTTATATCTGTCACTCTCATCCTGTAATCACTCATCCCACTTCCACAACAAATGGGACCCCTACATGATCAAGGTTTTATACACTGCGGACATCTCTCTCACAAGTCTCTTTCCACGTGACAATGGGTGAGACCTAAACCCCCTTTTCTTTTCTTACTCTTTTTTTCCCAAAAGAGACTGATGCCTAGGTCTCTTCTTTCTCATAATATTTGTGACGGACACAGCTATCTCATGGATTTAGTTTTAAACTTTTGGTTATAGTGTTGTACTACTTTCAGACCTTCCCTCCCCCCAGTATCTGATCCCATTTAAATTCTATCTAAACTTCATTCAGTACTTAATTAAATAAATTCTTGCTCCCTACCGAGCTACATGATAGCTCATCTTATGTAAGGCCCCAACTGTGGTTCCTTCCCCCATCTACCCTACCCCCTTTCCCCCTCCACTTTCTTCCTTCTCCCCCCTCGATCCTTGTTTTTTTTTATAGTTGTTTATTATTATTCCCCCAGTGATATATGTAACCAAAGTTTTTGATACTTTGTATGTTGTAAAATCCAATAGATTATGTTTAAAAAAAAAGTGAATAACTCAACACCAAGTTCACTATATGGACCCCTTATGCATTTGTACATGTTGATCACATCCCCCCTTAATCTCATCTTCTCAAGAGAGAATAAATTCAGGTCCTCATAGCTGAGCTCCTCCGTGCATCTCAACAGTTTGGTTGCTGGAAAATGAAATCAGCATCTCCATAAAGCCTGTAAGTAGATTGAAACACAAAGTTCTCTAAAATGTCCTGTGCGCTGACTTTGGACTTGATAAAACACAGTGGACCAACACCAGCAGATGACATGACTCTCCAAAACATCACAGACTGTGAAAAATGTTTCATTTAATTTGGAAATAAAGGTCCCAGAGTCTGGATGAAGAGTGGAGAGGCACAGAATCCAAGTTGCATGAGGTCCAGAGTGAAGTTTCCACAGTCAGTGATGATTTGGGGAGCTATGTCATCTGCTGGTGTTGGTCCACTGTGTTTTATCAAGTCCAAAGTCAGCACAGCCTTCTACCAGGAAATTCTAGAGCACTTCATGCTTCACTCTACTGACAGGCTTTATGGAGATGCTGCTTTCATTTTCCAGCAGGATTTGGCACCTGCCAACACTGCCAAAAGTACCAATTCTTGAATTAAAGCGGTTGTATCATCAAACATTTAACTTTTACCTACAGGTAAGCCTATAATAAGGCTTACCTTTGGTTAAAATGAATATCTCCTACACCATTCCCACTGCAAGCAGCCGCTGATGTCATGGCGCATGCGCAGTAGAATCCCGGCGAAGGCCGGCGCTAAGCGCTGGACCTTGCCGGAAAGTCCGCTGTAAAGACCAGCTCCTGCGCACATGTGCAGGAGTAATGTCTCGTGGCTCCGGCCACTCACAGTGCCGAAGCCACATACCCGGGAGGATCCACTGAGAGAAGATGGAAGATCCCTCTTCGGGGACCAGGCGGAGCTTCATTCTGAGGTAATTATTTCATAATGAGCTAATATGCGATGCATACTAGCTCTTTATGCCTTAGCCTTGCAGGTGTTTTTTTTTTTTTTTTTAAGGGGATACAACCGATTTAACGATCATGGTATCACTGTGCTTGACTGGCCAGCAAACTCACCTGACCTAAACCCCATAGAGAATCTATCGGGTATTGTCAAGAGGAAGATGAGAGACACCAGACCCTGCAATGCAGGCGAGCTAAAGACCCCTATTAAAGCAGCCTGGGCTTCCATAACACCTCAGCAGTGCCACAGGCTGATCACCTTCTTGCCACGCCACATTGATGCAGTAATTGATGCAAAAGGAAATGCTTACAAAAGGAGCCCAGACCAAGTACTGAGTGCATACTATACTGTATAAGGACATACTTTTTTTTTTTATTAGTATTGGTCTTATGTTATATTCTAGTTTTCTGAGATACTGAAATTTAGGTTTTCACTAGCTCTAATCCATAATCATCAAAATTAAAAGAAAGAAATGATTGAAATATATCACTCATAAAAAAATATGAGTTTCATGTTTTGAATTAAATTACTGAAATAAATTAACTTTTTGATGATATTCTAATTTTATGAGATGCACCTGCACTTGATGTGGAAATTACATGTTTTTTTCACAATTAGTTTGGCTTACATATAGCAGCTCCACTCGCTCTGATTCATTTAAGTTAAGAAGGGCCTTTTTCAAGTAGCTTTAGAAGCAACACATGCTTTTTCATCAAATGGTAATAGACCTGCTTTGACCTGCAGAAGCATATTGGCCAGTAGTTTGCTGTGGCTGTCCCCGTTTTTGGCAATATAAAACTGTCCTGCTGATGGCACCTTTTTGTATCAAACTCTCATTAAGAAGTAAGAGGTCATTGATGAAGCAGTATAAAATTAGCAAGCAGCAGGGTAATAATTAAATAACAATAAACCCAGAATTTTTGGACATAAAGAACACAATTTAATGCTTTAAATCAACCACAAAAGAAAATGTAAGAGAAAAAAGCCCCTAATAATAAGCAGCAAAGGGGTTGATTTTCTTAATCTCTCCCTTGCGGTGTCAGCTTTTTCTATGCTTTTTTTGCCCTTCTAAGTTTCCTGCGCAAAGTTCAAATGCCATGCAACTAGGGTTGCCACACCATCCCTTTAATCCAGGACACATATGAATTACATAGGTTCGGAGGCCAATTTAATGCAGATAAGGCACCAAGTGAGTTTAATTACCACTTTAATTAGCCGCAGAACCTGTCCACTTAATATGTGTCCTGGATTAAAGGGATGACGTGGCAACCCTACATGCAACACATTATGGTTTAAACAAAAATCCATTGAGTAATTGATGCATAAATTCAAACCCAAACATCATCCCTAATTGTGTATTTGAAACGTTTTTGTTCTGATCTGTAGGTGTATGCACATAAAGAAGTAGATTTTAAGATATTTTGAGGAAATTTTATTTTGGTTGTTTTGCACATAATGCATATAGTTTTTATTTCACAAAAATATTTAGCGCATAACAAGGGATTTCCAGAGCAAGAATGGTTAGCTAAAGAATCAACAAATTAGTGGCAGCTTGCCTTGCACCTGAATTTTTCTTACTAAAACTTTGAACTGCCTGATATGAGAATAGTCACTGCTGATGAATCATACTGTTCTTTGTGTAATTTTCAACTTGATCTACTGATCTATATATACAACAAAACACTGCTAAGCAGTCACTTGGAGAAATGTGAAAACAGCACCACCTGCTGACAAAACTAAATCTGCAATGTTAAAATGCAATGTGCCCTATTTACATAACTTAGAAAAATAAAAAATAAATATATTTACCATGTCTACTAAGACATAGATTTATTTTAAAAGTTATTTGTAACTGTAATAGTCAACTAGATTTAGAAAAAATGTCATCAGCCCCTAAAAAAAGAAAGGATTAGAAACCACACCTATAATATATGGCCTGTGTTTTTATAATATTTATTTCCTTATGCTTTACATTTTGGTGAATTATTCACATTTGTCTCCATCATTATAGATATATCTTGGATATATTCATTAATCCACAGCATAAAAAGTAGCCAGTGATTATTTTAAATACATTTTAATCATTTCTACAGATTTAAAAAATGCATATAAATGTATGAGTCAAATAGGCTTGTTAAAAGATTCATGGCTTGAAATATTAATTCAGTCAAAGAAAGTAATTCTTATTCTATAGTAAGGGAAGCATGTGTTGGGGAGTAGGGGTGTAGTTTGTAAACACAGGGATTCCACCTCATCACTCAACCCCCCATTTCCCTAATGCTTAGCAATTAACCCATTGTACCCCAATGTATACAATATGGTTATGCACCTTGCCATTCCATATGGTTTCATGATGTTTTCATGATACTTTTTCAGATACCTAGTGCCAATTATACAGGAATTTGAGGCTATTGTGAAAAATGAGGATTGTCCAGTGGCATTGTATGGGTGACATTGCCTGGTTGTAGGAGGACCATTAAATGTGTTTCTATATTTATGCTTTGGTCACAAACTGTGATGTATGTGTTGATAGTAGGTTACTCAGTACATTAATTGTTGAAATAAGAAGCTCTAACTGATGTTTGTATCATTCCATATTTTAGTGTTCTTGCTGAAACTTTTCCTGAAGAAGCGGGTTATTTCCTGCGAAACACAAACTGCGTCGAAATTACAGCAACTCACTGTGCTCTGGAGCAAACAAGAACCCACCCTGGAAGGAGTATTATATGGTTTGGGCAATATTTCTGTGCAATTTCTGTGTGTCCTTTATGTTTTTTGAAATGTATATATGTGAACTTTTAATCATGTAAAAAATAAATATGTTTTATACTTTTTACTAACTTTGGGGTACCATCAAAGTCCTTCATATTTAGCTGTTAGGATATACTTTTTTGTACATCATTGTTCAGGATGAGATACTGGACATATACTGTCCATTTTTGTGGGTCCTCTATTGAGGCCTTCCTCCCAATTCACTATTTACTAGGTGTGACAGGTCGTTGTGTACCAGTTGGTCAACATTGTCATTCAGTGGATTATCATGACTGACATGAATCTACATTGCTGGATGACATTGTTGAATTTGGATTTACATTGAATGACAATGCTTTTTTTTCTAATAAAAGATTAGCATTTACCTTCAAGATTATGATAAATAATTCTTCCCTGCAGACCCCTACATTGCTTTGGAGGATGTGGTTGAAGCCCTTTTCCCATCAACATGGGGAAAAGTTGCATTGAAATGGGAGAATGTTCCATGTAAGGGAAGAAGAAGAGATGCCTTGTTATGGGCATGTCCCCTGTATGGCTTAGGAGAGTTAGCTGCATGCTTAGTGATCCCCTTTCCTGACTGCATGCCTTGATAAAGGTTTTTTATGAAGGATTAGGAGAACCCCACACACTTATAGGGTCCTTCTGAAAGTTTATAAAATATTCTTGTCCAGACATGCAGCTTTTATTTATATAAAGATCATACTTGCTATCCTTACCTATTTTGTGCTGTCCAGGTATTCATTTTACATGCAGATAGGCTCTTCAATCACACTTGTGAGTATGAGTGTTAAAATAACTGTTACTATTGTTGCTCACACTAACTTCTCGGATAGACGTACATTTTACTTATGGACCTGTCGTGTTTTATCCATTCCTATCGTTCATACTAGAAATATATTTATTTTCGACGTACAGACCTGTTCTTATAAAATATTTGAAAGTCTTCCTGGGATATTCACACACCCCAAGAGGATTAGGAAGTATTTTTTGGAAATAGTTCCGTACGTCAGTCCTTTCCCCTAGTGATTCGTACGTCGATTGAGAGGATTCGGTATGTCCCCTGTACGGGTATTGTTCCGTAGAGAAGAAGAAGGGAATGTACCTTGTAAGAGGGT
>BLSH010060467.1:172414-185242 GCA_018402905.1 Glandirana rugosa
TAAAAGTGTAGATCCTTTAATTACCTCACAACTGAGCGGAGTATAAATTCGAACTAGGGGGACAGCAATAGCAAGTCAAGACACTACTTGGATCTCTCCCTAAGAGAACTGAACGATAACGACAGGGGGATCAAGCTTAAATATGAGGCGAGTCAACACTCCATTAATTTCCTAGATTTGAAAATTTGGGGGGAGGGGGGGCGGCTCCTGACCTCTACCCTTTTCAAAGCCACTGATAGGAAATCTTTTATTCTGAAGGATAGCTGTCATCACCAAGCATGGCTAAATTCCATCCCAAAAAGCCAATATTTACATCTAAGACGGAATTGCACCAAGATTGAGGATTTTCAGGATCAGGCTAAATGTTTACTAAAGAAATTAATCCCACAAACAAACTGACCTCCGTAAGGAAGTAAATTGATTAAATGAGAAAAAATCAGCGCTAAATTGGATGCCAGTCAATCCAGTGCAATTTCTGAATGAAAAAATGTCAGCAGCCGCTGTAAAGAAAAAACTTGTAAAAATAGGGTTCAGATAATTAATAAAATCAATTGACTGAACTCAGCAGCACTAGAAAAATTCAGTATTTACATATCTGAATTGTACGAAGGATACCTTAAAATAGAACACTTAATAGGTACTCAAGAGATCACTACTTCGATCAGCTGATCATAACAGCACCAAATCCTTTTAGCAGGAAAAGAGAGATTGCAAAAATAAATATTTGTAACCTAAATAATAAATAAAATTAAATTAAATACACAGTCCAAATAAAACCAAAGTCTGAAAAAAAAGAATATAAAAATAAATCCAACATCAGGGGTGATGAGACACACGCTGAATCCTCAAAATAAAGGTCCGCCACCACACCAGAAGTGAAGGGAAGGGGGTTTCCCCCTATATGGAGAGACTCACCAGAGGCAAGATCAAATACAGCTCAATGAACATGTAAATGTTTCCAGATGAACAACGTCAATCTCACATCACCAGATGGTCTCTTTTGCCTGGGATCTGCCTACACCTCTCCTCGATGATCTCTCTGGTGACTCCTAGAATCTTCTTTGTATTTCTCTATTCTATCATGGAGGGAGGTGGAGGCAATGTGATTGTCATATGATCTCCAGACTTCACAGGAGGAAAACTCTACATCTCCTCTGCCGCCACTTCCAGTAATGTCTCCTCTCTACTTCCTATCAAATGTATTCAAAAATCAATCAAAAATATTTTGAGGATTCAGCGTGTGTCTCATCACCCCTGCTGTTGGATTTATTTTTATATTCATTTTTTTCGGACTTTGGTTTTATTTGGACTGTGTATTTAATTTAATTTTATTTATTATTTAGGTTACATATATTTATATTTGTAATCTCTCTTTTCCTGCTAAAAGGATTTGGTGCTGTTATGATCAGCTGATCGAAGTAGTGATCTCTTCAGTACCTATTAAATGTTCTATTTTAAGGTATCCTTCGTACAATTCAGATATGTAAATACTGAATTTTTCTAGCGCTGCTGAGTTCAGTCAATTGATTTTATTAATTATCTGAACCCTATTTTTACAGGCTAAATGTTTAACATTTAGATTTTTGGCTAAGGGATATGAGATTACAACCTTTAATGAAGCCCTTTTAGACGTTGAGTTGCGTGATAGGAACGACCTACTCATGAAGAAACCCCCATCGGAGGAAGAGAACTCAAAGTTCTCAATAACGTTTGTCACCAAGTTTTCTACCCAGTATTGGGCAATTAGAAAACTGGTGCACAAACATTGGCATATTTTAAAGAGCGACCCGATTTTGGGTCCCTCTTTACCTGATAGAGCTCAAGTGGTTTATAAGCGTGCCCCGTCTCTTAAGGACTTGGTGCCACCTAGTGTCTATAATCCCCCACAGGAGAAATTAATGTTTTTTCAAACTCTGAAGGGTTTTATAAATGTGGAAGGTGTGTGGTATGTAAGGTGAACCATATTAAAGAGAAAAAAACGGTTGCCTTTCACTCTACCAGCACTGGACTCACCTTCCCCATAAAACCCTTTATCTCCTGTAATACAGCCAATGTGGTATATGCCATCATCTGCCCATGTGGCTTCCAATATATTGGGAGAACTGTCAGACTGTTACAGGTCAGACTTAAAGAACACATGGGGAACATCAAAAGGGGTTTCATTAAACACCCCTTATCCAGGCATTACCTGGAAACCCACAATAGGAACTTGAGGGGCACTTCCTTCCTAGGCATTGATGTCCTGAAATTACAGTGGAGGGGTGGTTGCAAAAGGAGAGAAATCTCCAAACTTGAAATGAGCTGGATTTATAGGGCCCAAACTTTGAAATCTAGGGGTTTAAACGTAGATGTAGAAATTAACGCATTCATTGATAACTCATGACCTCCCCAAACTTTGGTTTGTCCTATTTTGGATGGGTAGGCCTTTTGCATGACTGCCCCCCATCCAGATGGTTACACCCTTGGTTGAATTAGGTTGTCCCTAGTAAGATTTTAGTGTTTTTCTCCTCTAATTTACTGTGTTCTCAATACTAACATCCTTTACTTAGAGCCCCTTCCTTGCATTATGGCTTCCCGGTTAGGGTAGTATATTTCTATCCTGATTCGGGGACTCCCGGTTTTATTACAACAATATTTTATGTTTTCCAATATATTCCCCGGTTTGGATTCTCTATCCCCTTTCTTCCCTGTTTTTCCTCCATGATTTATTAAAGAATTTACATCCCTGTTTGGCTGATCCCAATACTTGGGGATGTCTGTCCCTAGGTTTGGGGATCTGTATTGGCTTTCCATTTATGTCAAAGCTGCCATTATGTTAGGCGGATCATGAGTTAGCCCTGCTGGTGGTGAAAGGTTATGCCATGATGTTTGCCTCTCAGTGAGGTCAGCCAGCCTGACACTTGATTTATTGGGATATGTATGTTTATTTTGAGGTTGCTGTCTATAATTGCTTTTATATTGAGAATATTGCTATTGTTTTAATAGTTTTATCATGTTCGTTTTTTATGTATGTGGTTTTGTACTGAGATCTGGGGACCTGGTCAGTCTAGGTTTTTCGATCCAGTTTGCCTTGTGATCTGGATGTCCGTCTGCGGTGATTCTTAATGGTCACCGCCGATGTGACACCCGGACTCCAAGAAAATGGCGACCGGCCATCAGAACGAGGCTTGGTTCGCTTTGGGTATATAAGGTGGTGCATCAGCGCGTTGCCCGTGCCCCTGGAAGACATCATGTATGACGAAACATGTAGGGCGGAGCTACGTGCTGACATCACCACGCCTACACGTTGTGACAGGAACGGGAACGCTCGTATGTTTATGTGCTAGCCGGCTCAACACACATGAATGATTTGTTTTAAATGTGAGTACCCTCATTTGTTTTTAATACATTTTGTACTATGGATTTACACTATGGATCCTTCTCCTCTTTTATAAATGTCACACCTGGTGGAGTTTGTTGAACTGGTAGTCTGGTTTGAAGCTTGTGGTTGGTGCCATTCTGCTCGTCCATTCAGAGAAGGGAGAAGCCTGCATACATACCTCACAAAGGAGTTTTATCTGCTAGCCTGTATGACTTGCTAGAGATAGTGAGTCCTGGATCTCTGGTAAGGGTACCTTCCCCCGCTCCTAAACACTTCAAGGTGTGCGTGGTTTTGGTGGTGGTTTACCTACTCCTAGTGAATCCCAATCGGTGGATAAGGCTCAGACTGCTCTCACCATAGGGGTGTTGGACTGAATATTTGATTATCCCCTAACAAGAACTGTTTTGCTTGTCTCACATTATTTGGACACTTTAAGCCATACAGCTCGTGATCTATATATATGCACTTTTATTTACACATTTATTTGGTTGTTTATGTTCAAATTTTTATGCACCTTAGCGCAACTGTTTCTTATTTCTGATCTAATTGTGTTATTATCACACATTATGTTGCTGCTGCACTGGACACTTTAGCGCATTACTGACTTTTATTTATTAAGGGGGAAAAACCAGATTGGCCAAAGATGGCGAGACAGGCAATTCCTTCAAACACTATTGATTTCTTGGTGGGGGCTCCACACGGGTTGAGACCCCCAATTCTCACACCCTCCCTCTCCCACTCATTAGCATTATGTGATGTTGTCTTCAAATCCCCCCATCTGATTTCAATTTTACGCCCCCTTGACCACCTATTTAACAATCCCCGGTTCCCTCCGGGCCTTGGAATCCGGGCTTTCCAGTGGTGGACCAACAAAGGCCTATTCCGCATAGGCCATTTCCTTACCTCCACGGGCCCGATTCCCTTATCACATTGTATCAACAAATTATAAATGTCTCCCTCCGAAAAATTCCACTTTCTTCAGATATTTCACTTCATGTCCTCTCTGTGGAAGAATAGAAAGGATTTCGTAGGTGTTACTCCTTACAAAAAGTGGTGCTCCGATCTGTATGATCAAAGGGGGGGAATTTCTCTAGTCTATGCTTCACTGATGGAAAGCCCTGATAAACCTTCTTATGCAAATAAATGGGAGAAGGACCTAGACGTTTGTTGGGAGGCGGACAAGTGGAGTTCTTTGTTTCAGAGATCCTTTAAGGGAATGGTCAATATAGCCATACGTGAAGCTGACTTGAAGGTTTGTATGCGTTGGTACCTGGCTCCAACCCATTTGGTTGCTATGTACCCTAAACTCATCAGACCTCTGGTTCAGAGGGTGTGGACTCCTGGGCTCCTTCATCCACACCTGGTGGGAATGCCCTCGGGTCAGAGGATTCTGGAACAGAGTGTTTCATATGATTATGTATTTATTTTTTATTTTTTTCCACGTCAGTTACCAATTTGGGGAAAGATATTCAGCTCAACCTTCATAAATTTTCCCGCTTGGTCTCATCATTGTGGTTTAGACTTTATTAGCTTTATATAAAATACAAATTTATTTCCATTTCCCACTCCAGCTCCTTATTTTCAAATGATAAACGTGAACTATATATTTCCCCTTACCCCCTCTTTTCTCCCTCGCCAGGATCTCTTCCTCCATCCCTTTTCACTTCTATTTATCAGTCCGCATATACCGTGGTGTACTCTCTTGTTTTTTTAAAATCTATCCATTTTCTCCATTTTCTGTGTATTTTTCCCAAAAAGGACCTTTATCTCCACTTCTTAAATACTCCATATTGTAAATATATTCTACCCTGTCGAACCATTCCCTCCTCGTGGGTTTATTTGGGTCTTGCCATTTTCTTGGTATGACTCTTTTCGCTGCATTTAGTAGGGATAGCATCAGTGGATTCACTTGCTGTTTGCTAGATTTGCCTGAGACATAGAATAAGCACATCATTGGGTCTAATTCTAATTCCTCGCCTGTGATCTTTACTGTATTTTGTCTCACTTCCTTCCAGAATTCTTTTACTTTTGGGCATTCCCACCATATATGTGCCATAGTTCCCTGTGCCTTCTGGCATCTCCAGCATAATGATGATTTTTCTTTTTGATATTTATGGGCCCTCACCGGTGTTATATACCATCTTGCTAGACACTTATAGTTCGTTTCCACGCTCATTGTGCTTCCAGAACTATTGTGTACTGCCTTAAACATTTTCATAACTTCATCTTCCGTGTATTTCACCCCCAGTTCTTCCTCCCATTTCTTAATAAATGGAGGCACTTCCCATCCACTCCATTCCTGTATAATTTTATATAGTCATGCAATGCCTTGTCTAACTATTTCTTTAGCCTGACATAGCTTCTCAAATGAATTTAGCTCTTCTCCTGTTCGCAATGGTTGCGGTAATTTTGCCACAAAATGTTTTAGCTGGGCGTACCTCCATTTATTCAGGTTCCTCAAAGTACCCTTTTGTCGCATTTCTTGATAATTGCAGCTCTTCCCATCCTTTATAATATCCTTTAGTTGTGTGTTCCCTACCCACCCCCCAAACTGTGCCTTGTTTTCTGGTTCAAATATCTTTGTGCCACTTAGACAAATTAAAGGTGAGTTATGTACTAAGTTTGCGTGCTTAAAGATTCTATCCCATACCCTGAATACATTCTTTGTTAATTTGGGTATTGTTTGACTCATTATTCTATCTTTTTGTGATTCCCATATATTCTCTTTTAAATATCCATTATTTAGTGACCTTTCTAATTCTACCCATCTTTTATCGTTTTCGTCTTTACACCATTCTACTATTCATGCTAACACTACTGCTTCATAATACTTTTTTACGTCTGGTGCTGCTAAACCCCCTTGTGATTTTCTTAAGCTAAGGATCTTATATTGTATTCTCAGTTTTTTACTTTGCCAAATAAATTTTGATATTATTCCCTGCAGTTTTTGTAGATACATGTGTGGAAGTCTTATTGGGATCATTTGGAACCTATCGAGTATCTTAGGGAGTATCAACATTTTTACAGTATTTATCCTGCCCACCCATGATAACAATTTTTTTCCCACCCTCTTGATTTATGTTTTGATCTCATTTCATAGTGGAATATAATTAGCTCTGTATAGTTTCTCGGGCCTGGGAGTAATTTTTATCCCTAGATATTTTATTTCTGTCTTTTTCCATTTGAAGGGAAATTCTCTCCTCATGTCCGCCTCTTCTTCCCTATTTATGTTTACATTTAGTATTTCTGATTTTTCTTGATTGATTTTAAAATTTGAGATTTCCCCATAAGTTTTTAATTCCTTTATTAAATTTGGTAATGTAATTCTAGGATTTGTTATGAAACATAGGAGATCATCGGCATACACCGCTATTTTATGTTCCTTCTCATCGATCTTAATTCCTTTTTTATCCTTATTTCTCCGTATTCTTGCCAACAAAGGCTCTAGTGATAATATAAACAGGAGGGGAGAGAGCGGGCACCCCTGTCTTGTACCATTCAACATTTTAAATGGCGATGAAAGAGAGACCCGTTGACCCTTACTCTTGCCGTCGGGCCTCTATATAG
Source organism: Glandirana rugosa (assembly GCA_018402905.1). NCBI lineage: Eukaryota > Metazoa > Chordata > Amphibia > Anura > Ranidae > Glandirana > Glandirana rugosa. The sequence continues at coordinate 179,343 of BLSH010060467.1, forward strand.
CACCTTTATTCTCTCTTCCATCTTTGGGCCCACTCCCAAATTTTCCAGTACGCCTTCTGTGCGTGAATTGACAGAAGGAGCGCCGGCTCTCTCCCCCCCTGCAAATCCTGCAGCAACAGCAATGTTCTCATGGCATTATCTTTCCCTTCCCTGCCTGGCACAAATGCGGTCTGGTCAGTCTGGATCCATTCCGGTATAAATTCTTTTAGTCTTGTTGCTAATACCTTTGCATATATTTTTGTATCATTATTCAACAGGGCAATCGGTCTATAGCCGGAGCAGAGTGTTACATCCTTCCCTTCTTTCGGAATTACTGTAATATAGGCCTCTAGAGCTTCTTCCCTCAACGTCCCTCCTTCTCCCAGCTCTCTCATGTAATTATACATTTTGGGAACCAGCAACTCTTTAAATTTCCTATAATACCCCTTTGTAAAGCCATCTGGTCCTGGGCTTTTCCCTATCGGTGAGGTTTCCAGGGCTCGGCTTATCTCCTCTACTGTTATGGGCCTTTCTAAGTGTTGGAGTCTTTCTACTGGTAGTTTTGGGAGGTGTGCTTCCTCTATATACCTTTGCATTTCCTCTTTTCTTTTTTCTTCCTTTTTTGTGGTTTATCCTGCCGGGCTGTATATAGGGTTTCATAGTATTTTTGGAATGCGCTTGCGATCTCTTTTGTTAAGTGCACCATTTTCCCTTCTCTATTTTTAATTTTCCCAATGAAACTATTTGATTTCTTATTCTTTAATACTCTTGCCAGATGTTTCCCGGGTTTATTTCCCCACTTGTATCTGTTTGTTGCTACCTTATTGAAGATACATCTAGTTTCTTGTTGCATTAATTCTTTTCTCTTTTTAATGTTAGTTGGTGTTGGATTTCTTTGTTCCTATGTGTTTTTTTTGTGTCTTTGTTCTAATTTGAATATTTCGGAAATTAATGTATTTATTTGATTACTTCTTTCTTTTTTTTTCCTTGCTCCTATAGATATCAGAATTCCTCTTATATATGCTTTATGCGCCTCCCATATCGTATTATTCGTGACTTCTGGTGTATCATTCAACTGAAAATAGCTATGTAATGCCTTCTTTATTTCTTCCTTAACCGTTCTATCCTGTAGTAGGTCTTCATTTAGTCTCCAACTACCCATTCTTCCTCCAACCTCCCCCAATTTGAGTTCTATTGTTATCTCCTAATTTCATTTAAGACTTTATGTCTTTTCTCTGGCGTGTTTAATCCTCTGACATTATACAATAGAATTTTTACATTACTGTCAGTACCCATTATCTTTCATTCTTTTTTAAGCTCCTTAATGGGGGACTGAGCTCTGCTTGATACTTTGAGATCCTGGCTTATCCTTCCTCTCACCCCCCTCCCCTCCCCCCTTCTCCTGTTTCCCCCTCTCCCCCCCTCCCTTCAACCCTTCCCCAGAATTCCCCCCCTACAGGAGATGACCTTCGTCCTGAGTAGCCTACTTGCATCCTTGCTACTCCTTCTCTTTGGGGTGGAGCTCTGGTCAGCATCCTGCTTAACCCCCCAAGACTAGTCCCTTCCTCCCCATATTCACCCGGGTCTGGGTCCCCAAGCCTTAACCATTCCTTATGTGCTGTCCCTCCCTCCTCCCGTCCCACCCCTCTCACGTCCGTTGCTCTGTGTTTCTATGTATTTATCTTCTGTGTGCTTTTAACATTGTTAGGGTGTGTTTATACTATTTTCCCCTCCGCCCCTCTCTTTGTGTCTTTGTTTTCCCTTTTTTGGGAACATGTTGCCACCTCTCTTCCCTTTGGGTTTTGTTTATTCCCAAAGGGCTCCATCCTGGTATCTCTGGTACCTCCATCTCTAACTTCTTACAGAAGTCCTGAAGTTCTTCTGGAAATCTCAATTTTGCCGACCTGCCATTTTGGGTACCAATCAGACACGCCTGGTCGCCCCAGGAATATTGTATGTTCAATTTTTGCATATTTTCTAGCAATGGTTTCAGCAGTTTGCATCTTCTTAGTGTTTCTTGTGACAAATCAGCGTATATCTGAAGATCTTTCCCTTTATATTTAATAGGTATTCCGCTTTTCAAGTTCTTCCAAATCTGGGCTTTAACCTCGTAGTGATGGAACCTTACTATTATATCCCTGGGGGGCTCTGTAGATATCCCCTTAGGTTTTCTGATCCGGTGTACCCTATTCAGCTTCATCGTGTCATCCGTTATTTGCCTGTCTAAAAGCGGGTTAAAGATCTCTCTGATTGTTACTGCCAGGTCTTCTTCCTGAGCTGCTTCGGGTACCCCCCGGATTCTCAAGTTCTTCCTCCTATTCCAATTTTCTTGGTCCTCCAGTTTATATGCCATGTCTCTTTGGGCCATTTGCAGATTTCTAATTTTGTTTCTTAGATCTTCTATACAGTGTGCTTGTCCATCCAGTTGGTTTTCGGTCTTTTCCACTCTTTCCACTAGGTGGCCCAATTCCACATGTAATGATGCTATATCTTTCTTGAGGGAACTTTCCAGTTTTGAAAACATACTTTCCATGTCTGTTTTGGTAGGGAGCTGTTTCTGTATATCTAGGTCAGTGCCTTGACCTATCTCACCTACCCCCTCCTCCCCTGCTTCTGTTCCCTCTTTACTCATGTTGCTTCCGTTTAATGACACATTCACTTGTCCCCCTTTGCTGGTTCCTTTTGTTGAATTTGCTGAGTTTGATCTAGTTGATATCTGCTTTTCTGCTGTTACTATATCCTGGGCTCCTCCCTGTGTCATGTATATCTTTATTGTCCTTGGACTCATGCTGGTTTTAGGTGATTTCATCTGTATATTTGTTTTTGTTGTTGTTGTTTTCCCCTTCATTTTCTTCCTTCCTTCCTCCTCTTCTCACACCCCCTCCTTCCTTCCTCCTCCTTCCCCAAACTCTCTAATCCTTATTTCTTATCTTCACCTCCCCTTTATTTTTCCCACTTATTTCTTATTTCTGTCCTTTTTTTTCCTCTTATGCCCACGGTCTAAAGTGGTGTATATGATATAGGGTATTGGATATACAGATATTCGGGGTATTCAGATATTCAAGTAATGTTTAAAAAAATTTGTCCAGGGTGCACATACAAAGGGCAGGTATGGAGGTTTTTATGACCTACCAGAAGTACAACCAATCAAAGTTAATTTCAAAGCTAGAGAAGACAAGTTTACCTTTGCTGCTATATTATTAGTTTCTCATACTTCACCATTACCGTGGGTGTATAGTGGTGCTGTTCCTGGAAGCGGCTGCTCCGGTCCCAACCCTGGCCATATCTCCGGAGATGTCTCTTGAATGCTGAGCGATCCTCTCCTTCCACGCCCCAGCTGCCAGGTCGGTTGGCTCCGGCTCCTCCGCCACCTCTCTGTATTCCACTCCGCTCCCGTCCTCCGCCACCACTTCCTCCTCAGTCTGCACCCGCCTCCTCTCCTCCCAGTTCCCGGCAATCCCTCCACTCCTCGCCTGTCTCACCGGGGGAAACGGATCCCGATCCGCAGCGTCCACCGACTCCGAGGATCTGACCCAGTCCCCACTTTCTGCACCTGCGGCTGGAGGGTCTCGTGGACCCGCAGACCCACGCCGCCTCTCACAGCCGCTCGCCACCGAACCGCGAGGGAGCAGGTGTGGAGACTCCGGGCGTCTTCAGCGAGAGGGGCCGGTATCCATCAAGCAGGTAGGGCACAGAGTTATTTCCGGGGGTTAGCAGGCTCCGCTTAATGTAGGAGCTGTGGTGTATGGACCGACAGCACAGAGTGCCAGAGGTGGTTAAAAGCGGTCAAAGGCAGAGATGGCCTCATACATTTTTTCCTTTGTTTTAGGGACGCCTAGCCCGAGATCCAACTAGCCATGGCTGCTCCCAGCAGCCACCATCCATTTCATATGATTAGAAGGACCTCGGGACAGGCAGTTCCCCAAAGCCCGAAAATTGCACTTCTTAACGCCAGACCTGAGGGCTTCTCCAAATCCCTTTTCAGACTTATCCACTTTATTTTGCTGGGAGCTAAAATTACTATTGCTAAAGCCTGGAAGAGGCCCTCAGTGTCTTTCTCGGCAGCAAAACAAAAAATCTCATGGATTATGACACAGGAAAAACTTGCAAATACAATTTTGGACTCCTCTCCCAAATTCGACCAAATTTGGGATCCTTGGAAAACGTACCTGAATTTAGCAAAGTGAACTACTGGCTTCGGCTATCTTTTTTAGCTCCCTGGTGTCTTCTGTCTCCTATTTCCTTTTCTCTTTTCTCTTCGCTCATCTAGGCTTTCTTTGCTCTCTAGGCTCTTTGTCCTACTCTTCTCTATTACCTATAATTGTAATTATTGTCTGATTCACATTGTCAGGTTGGTCATAGTTGGCTGTTGGTCAAGATAACTCTTCCCCTTAGTAGGGGAGAGGACTATGCTCAGACACACCATAAATTTCCTCCTCTATAATAATAGCCTACTCTTCTTATTATCAGTTAGTCCTTTTTTTTTTTTTGAGCACATAACACTACTATCTTATCTCACAATGCTATACTAAGCACGTTTGTAGGCCTCAGGTCGAATTTATGGTGCGTCATGGTCTATTATAAGGGGAATCCCATTTTCTAATTGATGAAGGCACGATTGGAAGCCCACAGTCCACAGTGTGTTCCCTCTTGGGGTGGCACTGGGGGTTAGGATCTGCCTTTTTTAATATAGGCCTTCGTTTACTCATACACTTTCTGGTATTAAATTACCTTTGTATGGTTTTTGTTACCTTCCAATGTGACTATTGTATTTGTCGATTTATCTGTATCCTTTGTTATAATCAATAAAAATCATTAAATGAAAAAATGATACAAAATTGATTTGGTACAGTGTTGCATAACTGAGTAAATTTTAGTCACATTGTCACAGCATTGAAAATTGAAAAATGGCCTGCACAAGAAGGGGGTCTAAAATGCCAGTCTTCAAGCGGTTAAGCTGAAAATTCAATTGGGCTTTAAGTCAAAGGGGTATTTTTTGAGGAATCATTTCTGCAATATCTCTTCAATAATAGACACATTTTGGTAGCCTTGAATTCCTGAATACAAATTTAAAAACTTTAGGATTTAATGGAAAACAACATGTGGAACTTTGACATATGGCACATACACACCAAGGGAACATTGCTGATTTGTTAGCAGAATACAATATATTCATAACTCATTTTGAACTATCTGATTTGAATAATTTTTCAACGTTATGCAAGTGCCACATTATTTTGACCACCGATTGTGTCTCCTCTGCAATCCCACCTACTGTGCATTGCAATGAACTGCATTAGAAAAAAAAAAGTTTTGAGTCTTAGGTGTGGGCAACATTCACTGGTTCCCGACTGGCTCGCGTACATTTACTGCTGCAGAGTGGCTCTGTCTCGTGAATCGCCGTTTATAAACGGCGGCTCGCGTGTGCGCTGTAGCTCAGGAGGGCAGTGGTTTCAATATGAAACCAAAATCAAGAACACGGGGACCTGACCTCAAACTTATTGGAGGGAAGTTCAAAACTAATCTTAGAAAGTATTATTTTACTGAAAGGGTGGTTGATGATTGGAATAAACTACCAACAGAGGTTGTGAGACAGTCAACAGTAAATGGCTTCAAACATGCTTGGGATAAACATAAATCTATAGTCAGACAACAAGGTTAATGTGAAAGCAAAAAAAAACAAACTTAAAAAAAACCAAATAGAAAAAAAATAAAAAGGGGCAGACTGAATAGATTACTCAGTCTTTTTCTGCTGTCTATGTTACTATGCAGCGGGTGGGAATGCGCTGCCGGTGGCGCGCTCTCGTTTCTATGTAGCAGGTTGGAACGTGCTGCCGGTGGCACGCTCTCGTGACCGCCGCGCTCTGCAGGAGTGTGGCCGTGGCTCGGGCAGACTTGATCTCCATCGGCGAGCCGCAATT
>BLSH010060467.1:203739-221721 GCA_018402905.1 Glandirana rugosa
CGACTGTGGTATGTGTCGGTGTAGACTTCGTGACCCAGTCAAAACTCACCGTAGAATGGGGTGTGTACAGGTGTAAAGACTTAATCACGGACTGTGGACGAAGGTGAAAGACTTATGACCCTCCTTGTGGACAAGAGGCCAAAACTCGTCGCGAGGTTCAGATGAGAACGAGTGTAAAATGTTAAGACATCTCTCGACTAGTGACGTGTATCACATGTCCCACCCGGTAAATATACCTATGTGGAATTATTTTACCCTTACCAACCACTATAAGGATAAACACCGTGTAATCATATACACTCCCCCCTTTGAAAAGTTCTACCCACTACTGGTACCCCTATTGAAAAAACAAAAGTTGGATTCAAAATGGCCGACTTCAAAATGGCCGCCATGGTCATCACCCATCTTGAAAAGTTTCCCCCCTCACATATACTAATGTGCCACAAATAGGAATATCACCAACCATTCCCATTTTATTAAGGTGTATCCATATAAATGGCCCACCCTGTACACTATGTGCAGTGATCAGCTCTCTACAGAATTGTAAAATGTGAGCAAGAGTAGACTTGGAGCGCTGCTCAAAACCGGAGAACAGGTGTTCCTCCCAGTATTCAGAAAGTGGAAGCAGGTGTCAGGCACTAATTCAGAAATGTGGACATGTGTGGGGTAAGATGCCACTCAAAACTGACCCAGTGCTTCAGATGTGGCTGTGTATGGTGTCAGCCAGCACTGCCCCGACCACACTCCATGGCAGATTGTCACATACCTGGTGGTAGAGTCTGGCTTATGCAGTAGGCAACCTCTCTTACGGCCCTGGTTCCAGAACCCCTGATAGAACAGACAGGGAGCGCTGGAGCACAGGGGAGCACGAGGGCTGGATTGGACACAGATGATGGTAAGAGATTGTCCGATAGTTTGTGCTAGAGTGAAGAGTAGTGATGCAGGCCAGGTCGATGACTGGCAGGCAAGGCAGTACAGGGGGAACAGGCAATCAGGTGGTCGGGTGCAGGCAGGGTCGTCAACAGGCAGGCAGGCAGAGGTACACAATGAATAGACAGAAGAGTGGTCGTAGGCAAGCCAAGGGTCAGTGTGGGCAGAGTTCAATCAAAAGCAGGTTCAGTCCGAGGCATGGCCTGGACAGCAATGGAGTAGGACGCAGAGAAACAGAGCTCCGCATTGATTTAATCCTGTTCCACTAATCCTGCGGACAAAATCCTTCTTCATCAAGGTCGATCTGCCAAGACCACTGCTCTGATCCCTTGCCGAGATGTCCCCACAAAAGAAGGCTATGGAGACCAGCAGCCAGCTGGCAAAATTCCGCCGCCAAGAACAGGCCGAAGATGGCGCTGAGACCTCACCTGCGGCTTCTCATGCAGCGGAAGACACCACTAGGATCTTTGAGGCAGTCTCCCTATGCTAATCTACTCTGACAACCAATATAGACGAGATGAAGGTGGAGATTTCCCTTATCCGACAGGACGTATCTAAGCTGAGGGACAGGGTGAAGGAAGCTGAAGACCGTGTGGGTGCTGCGGAAGACGTTATACACTCTCTCAGGCATGCCGCTGAGGAATTGAAACATGAAGTTAAACAGCTCGCCCTGAAACAGGACGACATGAAGAACCGCTTACGACGCTGTAACCTCCGCTTTATCGGTCTCCCGGAGCGAGCGGAGGGCACAGACGCGGCGACTTTCCTGGAAGACCTCTTTACCAAAACATATGGGACAGAGGCCTTCTCCGTCATGTTCACGGTGAAATGCGCTCATAGGATTCCGGCGAGGCCTCCGCCGGTCGGGGCCCCGCCGCGGACATTCATTGCCAAATTGCTCAATTTCCGTGACCGTGACAAGATCCTGCGCCTGTCAAGAGAAAAGGGAAACATACCATACAACGGAGCACATTTGGTGGTGTTTCCTGACTTCTCCGGTGAGGTCCAGCGCCAACGTTCCCATTTCCAGGAGGTCAAGCGACGCCTACGTGCCAAGCGGGTAGAGGACGATGGGCAGGTTCAATTCTTCCACAGCCCTGAAGTGGCATCTGCATGGCTAGACGGTCGGCAGTAACCAACCCGCCCTTCTTGTGAGTCCCCGGTCTGTGAGTAACTTTTGGGTAATAACTTTATAGACTATGGCACCCCCTCCCTCTGCCCCTTTTTTTTATTTTTTTATTTTTTGCTTTTTGGGGCCTACCGATACTCCTGATCCCTGTCGGTCGGTTGGATTCTATCATGCTGGCCCCCAGGACCTGTGGTGTGAGCATAATCCTTCAACAGGGAGATTTACGGTTCGTGGCAGAATCACGGGGTTATCGGGGGGTACAGGAGGCTGCGGACCCTATGCCGTCAAGACGAGTTCTCCTCTTACTCCCACCTGCTCCCCCCACCCCTCTTCTGCAAGTTTCCTCCTTATCCCTTCTTTATAATTTTTTTTCTGTTACTATGCTTCTCCCACCTGCATGATCAGCCCTCTACTTTTATTATCCAGACATTGCCATTTTTCTTTTAAGTAATTGATTCTTTGCGGACTCTGTGGGGAGTGTAGCCCCCTATGGGACCTTGCTGCAAGACCACTCCGAGGATGCTGTGACCAGAGGAATGGTTGCCCCCCTAGTTAAGTTTGAGTGGGTTTGTGGTGGATGCGGCGCCGGCTGTGGGGCCTGCACTGACCAGGGGCTGCGGGTGCTGGTGGCCTCTACTCATACCCCAGTTTGGGAATATTATGTTCACGCTGGGTTGGGGAGGCGCTGAACTGGGTAGTTTTAATGTTGCTCCAGTTGAGCATTTTGAAAGTATGATGCTACATATACAGCAGTATGCAATGTTGAGATGTGAAATTACATATGTATATCATTGCACATTTGATTGTTGGAACTTACGTGTGAACACCCCATCTGGAGAGCCCTAGACTCTTGGCACACCACACACCGCAGTCAGTTATGGCCGCCCTAAAATGTTTGACCTGGAACGTCCGGGGCTTAAGGGTTAAAATCAAGCTCACTACTGCGCTAAAATTTCTCAAATCACAGAAGGCCCACATTATTGCTCTAACGGAGACACATGCTACGGGTCACCTCCAGGTTGCTCTCCGACGCCCCTGGTTGGGATGGGCCTATCATTCAGTGCACACCCCTATGTCAAAAGGGGTCTCACTACTGATCGCCAAGTCGTTCCCATTTGAGCTGCTCTCAGTGGTGTCAGATCGGGATGGACGCTATATATTTGCACACGCTTCTATTCAGGGCTCGCTGTTGCTTATTCTGGCTTGTTATGTCCCCCCCATACAACTCTGAGGTCGTCAATGAGGATCTTGATTTTATGGTAGGATTCCCGGCGGCACCGGCTGTGTGGATGGGGGACTTCAATAGGGTTATGTCCTCTAGCTTGGACCGGGTGCAGGGGAGTGGGGGCGATACTCCCCCCTCTGGGCCCACGAGGTTCAGCAGACTGATGGTGGAGTTCTCGTTGGTTGACACCTGGAGACACCTTCACCCCAATAGCAAAGCATACTCTTGTTATTCAGAGGGCCGTGGCGCAATGTCTCGAATAGATTACATTTTTATTTCCAGATCACTGACCCCGATCCTGGAGGAGGCGGGATTTGCCCCGCGCATCCTCTCGGATCATGCCCCCTATTGGGTGGGGCTTCGGCTGCTGGGGAGGGCCCCCCCCCCCGGTTGTGAAAGCTGAACCCATTCTGGCTCTCTGCCTTGGAGGACCATGAGACCATAGCTAGAGAATTTGGCTTTTTTTTTCACCATAACCAGGGCGACTCGCCATTCGGGGCAGTGTGGGAGGCGTTTAAGCTCCATGCCCGCATGCTCCTTACTAATAGGATAAATAGATTTAAACAAACCTCATCTTTGACACTGCGGGACTGTATGGCTAAACTTCGGGAGCTGGAGGAGGAATGTTACCAAAATCTGTCCCCCGAGTCCATGCTGAGAGTCCGGTTGCAGTCCCGGGCAGTCTCCCAGATGCACACAGAAAAATCCAAGCAGTGTCTATTTTTTGCAAAGCAAAAACTTTTCGAGCACGGTGAAAAAGCGAGTAAATTATTAGCATACTTAGCCCACCTAAATGATAGTCCCCCTGTGGTGGTGACACTCCAATCAGACACGGGACAGTTTATCACAGACCCAATGCACGTGGCAGAGGAGTTCCAAAATTTCTACCGCTCCCTATACTCCTCCCAGGCGACGCACACTGAGCAGGATATAGCTAGCCTACTAAATGGGATTCCCACGCCGCACCTCAGTGAGTTGCAGGCTGCGACTTTGGAGATGCCTATAACCACGGATGATATTTTGGAAGCCATATCACAATTGGCTAAAGCAAAGGCCCCCGGACCCGACGGTCTCCCCATAGAATTTTACGACACATACTCGGATATTCTCGTTCCAAAACTGAAGCGTCTGTACCATCATATCTTCGATACCAACACAGTTCCACCCTCCATGACTGAGGCCAGGATAGTGGTCATCCCTAAGCCAGGAAAGGACCCTAGATATCCAGAACCCTACCGTCCCATTTCCCTTCTCTTGGTGGACACTAAAATCCTTGCTAAAATCCTGGCCATACGCTTAAATAAAGTCATCCTATCCTTAATACATCCGGATCAAACTGGCTTCATGCCAGGTAAAAACACGGCCATGAATATTAGACGAGTGTTTATGAACCTACAGGTGGAGCACGACAATTCGGGGTCCAAGGTAATGGTGGCACTGGATGCCGCCAAGGCATTTGACTCCGTAGAATGGAGCTACCTGGTGGGGTGTTTGAGGCGATTTGGGTTCGGGCCAAATTTTATTAGATGGGTGGAAGTGCTGTATAGCTCCCCTAGAGCACATATTCTTGTCAGCAGGTGCTTGTCGGATCAGTTTTCGCTGGAACGAGGAACCCGACAGGGCTGTCCCCTTTCTCCCCTACTGTATGCCCTGGTGGCCGAACTGTTGGCTATTGCAATACGCACCAAACCCGATATAATAGGTTTGCGAATTAATGAGAGGGAGGAAAAGATAGGAATGTACGCAGACGACACTATAATATACTTAGCTGATCCAGGCCCCTCATTACAAAATGCTCTGAAGACCATAGAGAAATTTGGAGAATATTCCGGTCTGTGTATCAACTGGGCCAAATCGCAGATTTTGCCCTTAGACAGCTTCCCTTTCCCACGGCAAACTGAACCCCTTCTATTATCTACGGTCTCTTCCATCAAATAACTTGGGGTGACGATCACGAGACTTCTCTCGGAATACCAAACCCTTAATACAGAACCTCTCATAGCCATGATTAACCGCTTGCCGACCGCTGGTCGGCAATTGACGGCGACAGAATGGTTCTATTGCGCAAATCGCCGTCATATGACGGCGGCTGCAGGATAGAGCCTAGTGAGTGTGCGCCGCCGGATGCGCGCCCGCGCGCTCACTGTGTTCGGGGAGGGCCAGGGAGCGGGTGCGGCGGAGTCGATCTCCGCCAGCCACCCGCGATGCCCCCCCCGGAGTGAAAGAACGGAGGTCCGTGTAAGTAAACATGGACCTCCGTTCTGTGAGAGGGGGAAGGGCTGTGATCACAGCCTTCCTGTATACGAAGGCTGTGATCACTTCCCTTCCCCAGCTAGGGCAGTCCCCATACAGTTAGAACACGCCCAGGGAACATAGTTAACCCTTAGAGCGCCCCCTGCAGGTTAACCCCTTCACTGCCAATGGCATTTACACAGTAATCAGTGCATTTTTATAGCACTGATCGCTGTATAAATGCAAATGGTCCCAAAAAAGTGTCAAAATGTTCCGACATGTCCGCTGAAATATCGCAGTACCGCTAAAAATCGCAGCTCGCCGCCATTACTAGTAAAAAAAAAAAATAAATAAAAACCCCAGAAATGAATTCTCATCATCCGTAAACGCGACCACTTTTGCGCAAACCAATCAATAAACGCTGATTGCGATTTTTTTTATCACAAATGTGAGGAAGAATATAAATTGGCCAAAACCGATGAAAAAAATGTTTTTTTATTTATTTTTTTGGATTTGTATTTTAGCAAAAAGTAAGAAATTTGGGTTTTTTTGCAAAATTGTCGCTCTTCTTTTGTTTATAGCGACGATCAGAAATGACGCAGCGGTGATCAAATACCACCAAAAGAAAGCTCTATTTGTGGGAAAAAAAGGACGCAAATTTCGTTTGGGTACAACGTCACGATTTCCGGGATGATTACATTGCGGTCCAACTCTCTCACATCTACCACCTCACTAAAACCGAACACACAAGATACCACTCTCTAGTGTGCCAACCCCCGAGCATCCAGCTCATACCCCATTGCAAGTGCTGCTTCTAAATAATTCATGGGGAGCGGGTACTAAATTTAATGAAGGGATGTTAGGGCACCACTGGAGGATTTGCTCAGTGGTCCTAAAAAAAAGCAGACTGTCCATTGACCCACTCATACACACCGCTATGGTATAACGCCTCCCTGCCTGAACTTCTGACAATCCCGGACCCGGGAATATGGGTCGAGAGGGGCATACTGTTCGTGGCTCAAGTGATGATGGAGGAGGGTCCAAAATCGTTTCAGACCCTTAAAGAGGAATTTTCCCTCCCAAACAGGTTCCTCTTTCGGTACTTACAATTGCGACATGCCCAACGCACCCAATTTCGAACAGCCCTACACCTGGACACCCTACCGGTCCTGACGGTTATTATGGGTTCCGAATCTTCCAAACTGATCTCAACGCTATACTCGATGATAAGAATCCCACAGGGGTCTAGAATCGCACATGGTGTTAAAGCGAAATGGGAATCTGAGGTGGTAGAGATAGCGGATGGGGACTGGGAAGACATTTTGGGGAGTGTAAGGTCAGTATCCCCTAAGTGCTCTGACAGGCTCACTCAGCTGTACATTATCCACCAGGTGTATCTTACTCCTGAGAGATTGGCTCGCTTTCAGCGAACCCGCAGCCCAACATGCCCACGCTGCACTTCCTGCCAGGGTTCCTTTTACCATATGATGTGGACAGGCTCAGAGATACAGTCATATTGGCTTCAGATTGTCCAATTCATACATGACATTATGGGGTCACCGGTCTCTCTGGACCCAAAACTATGCCTGTTGGGTCTCCATCCGGACCTTGACATAGACAAATACACGTCCACCTTTCTAGACGAGACATTGTTCCTGGCCAGGAAGCAAATTGCTCGTTATTGGATGAGGGCTGATTCGCCAACGCTTGGGGAATGGAAGAGGGAGGTGAATATCACACTACCATACAAAAAAATAATATACAAAAATAGAGGATACCCCCTCAAATTTGCTAAAATATGGGACAGGTGGACGTACGATGGTGAGACGTGTGATTGAGGTAATTTTTACCGGGACTGATCTTGGACGAGTTCATAAGCCTTTAACAGGTGAACGCTTTAAAAGGCGGTCATCGCAGCCCCTGGATGTTCATATGCAAAAGTTCAGGTGACATGTGCTGGCTATAAAGGTGTGTTATTGGCTCAGAGGGTAACATGGGGTCTCAAACTGTACTAAAAAATTATTTTTCTAATACCTTTTTCCATTCCTTTTTCCTCCTTTACTTCTTGTATTTTCCCTATGTAATGGACATAGTTTACTCTGTCTGAAGTGTAACTGCTGTACAAATGTTAATAAAGCTGGTTTTGTTAATTTAAAAAAAACAGGTTCAGTCCGGGTCACAGGAAACAGGAAGCTCAGAACGGGTCGATCAGGAACACAGTAACGCTGTAGAAAGGACAGCAAAGACTGCAGGGAGTGAGGAGATCAAATAGGGCCGTTTGGCGCCGTTTGCGGCATGCACGGGAGCGTGCACAAGTGCCAGGAATAGCTCGAGATGCAGATCTTCACCTAACATTGCCCCCCCAAGGGGCAGCCTCCGGATGCCCAACCGGGACCTTAAGTCTGGGTGCCTTCTCCAGAATCGTTTAACAAGCTCTTGAGCATGGATATGGTCTTCAGGCTCCCATGAGCTCTCTTCGGGCCCGTACCCCTTCCATTTGATCAGGAACTGGGTGGAACCACCCCTTTTTCTACAATCGAGGATGGCCTCCACTTCAAACTCCTCTTGGCCATCCACAAGAATTGGTTCTGGCGGAGCTGACTTCCGACCTGGGAAGGAATCCTGAGTTACAGGCTTTAACAAGGTGACATGAAACACCGGATGCACTCGTAGAGACGGAGGGTGGTCCAACTTGTATGCAACCCTGTTGATCTACCTTTTCACAGGAAAGGCGCCAATGAACCGTGGACCAAGCTTCTCGATCACTCGATCACCAGGTTGCACCAGGTTGCAAGTCTAATTCCCCGCGCCTTCACTTGTCGAATGCCCTCTTGTTGCACTCCTGTGTCCGGGCCAAAGTTTCCTGCAATAACTTGCTGTTCCTTGTCAGAAATTCCACAGTTTTTTGCACAGCAGGTGCAACCCTTTCTGGGATCAGGTTAGGGATAAATGTAGGGTGGTACCCCAGGTTCGCCCAGAATGGGAACTGCTTGGTGGCTGAGTGTTCGGTGTTGTTGTAAGAGAATTCGGCCACGGGCAGCAGTGAGGCCCAGTCATCTTGAGCAAATGAAGTGTAGCATTGGATGTACTGCTCCAGGGTCTGTTTGGTCCTCTCCGTCTGTCCATTTGTCTGGGGGTGATAGGCCGAGGAGAAGGCCAATCCGATCTTTAGTGCAGAACACAAGGCCTTCCAGACCCGGGAGGTGAACTGTACCCCACGATCCGAGACAATGCTGACAGGGAGCCTGTGCAACCAAACTTCTTCCTTAATGAATGTCCCCACGGTCTCGGCTGCGTTGGGGGTGCCCTTCATCGGAATGAAGTGGGCCATTTTAGTCAGACGGTCCACGATGACAAAAATGGGGTTGAATCCCTCGGACGGTGGTAGCTCCACTATAAAGTCCATCGATATATGGGTTCAAGGTCGCTCTGGGATGGGAAGCGGGTTTAACAGACCCCATGCTTTTGCCCTACTGGTCTTGTGTTGGGGACAGACCGGACAAGCGCTGACATACTTCTGACAGTCAGTGTCAGCGGAAGGCCACCAAAAGGAGCGCGACAGCAGCTCCGCAGTCTTGCGGATGCCAAAGTGTCCGGCCAGTTGGTGGTCGTGGCAGAGTTCCAACACAGTTAGACGTTGCTGCTCCGAGATGTAGAGTTTATTTTGGAACCACCATAGTCCATCCTTTATTACCAGTCTAGGGTCAGGGGGCAATGTTTATCCGGCTAGGGATCACTTGACCTGAAACAGTAGGTCTTCCTGCATCAACAAAAAACTCTGGGAAGGGAGGATGGTATCTGGCGGTGTGGATTCGTCTGGCTCAGTAAACATCCTGGACAGGGCATCCGGCTTGGTGTTTTTCGACACGGGCCTGTATGTAATATGCGGATTGAAATGGGAAAAGAACAGAGCCCATCGTGCCTGGTGTGGCCTTAGTCTCTTTGCTGTGCGCAGGTACTCTAAATTTTATGGTCTGTGAAGACCATGACAGGGTGCAGAGCTACCTCCAGCAGGTACCGCCATTCCCCCAGGGCGGACTTAATTGCCTGGAGTTCCCGGTCTCCCACATCATAATTTTTCTCTGGTGCGGTGAGTTTGCGGGATAAAAAGGAGATGGGGTGTAGCGAGGCCTTTGGACCTTGTCTCTGAGATAGGACAGCATCCACTGCTGTCTCGGAGGCATCCACCTCCAGGATGTAGGGCAGAGCCGGATCTGGATGCTTAAGAACAGGTGCTGTCGTGAACAGTCTTTTGAGCTTCAGGAAGGCCGCTTGGGCCTCAGCAGACCAATGGAAGCGGGTGCCCTGTTTGGTGAGTTGGGTGATGGGTGAGATCACCACAGAAAATTCTTTAATAAACTTCCTGTAGAAGTTGGCGAAGCCTACAAACCATTGGACCCCTTTTCTGAGATGAGATGGTAGAGCACTCAAAAGCACATTTCTCGGCCTTAGCGAAGAGTCCATGCTGTCGTAAACATTGTAGGACACACTCGACGTGCCTGCGGTGTTCCTCTAGGGAGGCTGAAAAAATGAGGATGTCATCCAGGTAGATAATGACAAATTGGTCCAAGTAGTCATGGAACACATCATTCACCAGGTGCTGGAATGTAGCCGGAGCATTGCAGAGCCCGAAGGGCATCACTAAGCTATTACTCCACATGGGACAGGAACCAGTACTACAGAGGAGGCATCGGCTTATGCTGCTCTTGCTCCCTACTAGAAGCATGTCCGGAAGGCGGTCTTCCATTCGTCACCCTCTCGGATGCGAATTAAGTTATAGGCTCCGTGGAGATCCAGTTTGGTGAATACAGCAGCCGTGCCAAGCCTCTGAAACAGTTCTGGGACTAGTGGCAGAGGATATCGGTTTTTGGCCGTAATTTTATTGAGGTCCCGATAATCGATGCAGGGTCGGAGAGTATGATCTTTCTTCTCCACAAAGAATATTCCAGCCCCTGCAGGGGACGTCGAGGGCCGGATGAACCCTTTTGTTAAGTTCTCATCAAGATACTCTTTGAGGGCTTTTAATTCCAATTCAGAGAGCGGGTAAATTCGGCCAAATGGTACTTCGGCCCCAGGCAACAGTTCTATGGGGCAGTCGTACGACCTATGCGGGGGAAGAGTATCCGCCCCTTTCTTACTGAACACATCTAAAAACTCATGATACACGGATGGCACAGCAAGACGGGTTTCCGGGTCAGAGTCAGGGTTCAGACTAAGTACTGGAATGGGACATTCCGGAGCCGGTGGCAGACAATTGTTCTGACAGTACGGGGAGAGGAACTGAACTTTCCCAGTGGACCAGTCAATGGTGGGGCAGTGTGTCCTGAGCCACGGCAGACCCAGAATGACTGGGGAAAAAGGGGACATTATGGCGTCCAATGACAGATGCTCCAGGTGGCCGCCTGTAGTCCGGGTAAGAAGAGGCACTGTCTCATGGGTGACGGTTCCCAAGCTAATGGTGGACCCATCAGCCAAGCGGATGGCCATCCGATGGGTCTTAGGCCTAAGCAGAATCCGGTGCCGGGCTGCAAAAGCCAGGTCAACAAAGCAGCTACAGGCTCCAGAGTCCAGAATGGCTGAGACCTGGATATTTCTGTCAGGAAGCTGAAGATGCAGTGGCAAGACTAGGTGATGGGAAGCATCAGACAAGGATAGGAGCTCTCCAGAAGGAGAATGGGAGCTGTGTCCATGCTTAACGGGACAGGACTTGACGAGATGTCCAGGTGCCGCCACAATAGAAGCAGAGGCTGTAGGTCAGACGTCGATGTCTCTCTTCAGGAGAGAGAGAGAGATGTGGCGGTCCAGGTTGCACCTGGGCCAGGTGAACAAAACTTGCGGTTTCTTCAGCTCTCCAATCCCGCAGACGTCGGTCGACCTGGATGGCCAGGTCGGTCAGGGCTTCCAGAGTCGGGGGAACACCTATACGAGCCAGCTCGTCCTTGATCGGCTCCAAGAGCCCCACTCTTAACAGATGGCGGAGCGCTGCATCGTTCCAAGATATATCTGTGCTCCAGCGCCGGAACTCCGCTACATAATCCTCTGCTGTCCGGTGCCCCTGCTGGAGCATGTGAAGCGCCGCTTCGGCGGTGGCAGCCAGATGGGAATCTTCATATAACCGAGCCATGACCTGGAAGAAAAGGGCAAGGTTGGTAGTTTCGGGGGCCCCGAGTTCCAGCAGCCGGTGAGCCCAGGCCTGCGGCTCATCCCCTAGTAGCGAGATGACCAGTCCCACCTTAGTAGCCTCCAGTGAGAACGTGTGGGGTTGTAGGAGGAAGTACAATTTGCATGCATTGCGAAAGGCCCGAAACTTCTGGGCGGTCCCCCGTGAACCGCTCGGGCAAAGGCACCTCAGGTTCCCTAGGCAAGGTCAGTATAGCACTGGAAGAAGCTGACATAGAGAGTTCCTGAACTTGGTTCTCCAAATGGATGTATTCTCCTTGCAAGTTCTTCACCGCCTGGGTAAGCCCGGCTAAGTGCAAGCTGAGATCCTCCATGGGAGAGGGCCACTGCACAGACTCGGACTGGCTGTCCGTTGCTGTCACGTACCTGGTGGTAGAGTCTGGCTTATGCAGTAGGCAACCTCTCTTACGGCCCTGGTTCCAGAACCCCTGATAGAACAGACAGGGATCGCTGGAGCACAGGGGAGCACGAGGGCTGGATTGGACACAGATGATGGTAAGAGGTTGTCCGATAGTCCGTGCTAGACTGAAGAGTAGTGATGCAGGCCGGGTCAATAACTGGCAGGCAAGGCAGTACAGGGGAAGTAGGCAATCGGGTGATCGGGTGCAGGCAGGGTCGTCAACAGGCGGGCAGGCAGAGGTACACAATGAATAGACAGAAGAGTGGTCGTAGGGTCAGTGCGGGCAGAGTTCAATCAAAAGCAGGTTAAGGCCGAGTCACAGGTAACAGGAAGCTCAGAATGGGTAGATCAGGAACACAGTAATGCTGTAGAACGGACAGCACAGACTGCAGGGAGTGAGGAGATCAAATAGGGCCATTTGGCGCCATTTCCGGCGCACGCGAACACGCACGGGCGCGCGCACAAGCTCCAGGAATAGCTGGAGATGCAGATCTTCTCCTAACACAGATTTTGAGCCCCCACCAGGAAGCAAGTGCTGTCCATTCTACAGCATTCCTGTGATCTGTGACCCCCGTGCTTACTCTGGGAGACTTTCCTGTACCTGTGACCCGGCTTTACTTGTACTTTGTTGCTTTCTGCCTGCCCTGACCCCCGGCCTGTCAACGACTGCTCTTTTGTCTTCTCCTTGTACCATTGCTGCCTGCATGTTGCCGACCCTGCTTGTACCCGACCATCCGCCTTCCTGCTCTATCTGTACCGCACCGCCAGCCCATTACTGACCCGGATTGCATCACCATCCATCTGCCTAGCACGAGCATCAATGGACCTTCACCTACCACCGAGTGACCCAGTCCAACCCTCGTGCCCCCTTGTACTCCTGAACTTTCTGTCTGCACTACCAGGGGTTCTCGAACCAAGGCCGCAAGAGAGGTACCCCCTGCATAAGTCAGACCTCTCCGCCAGGTATGTGACAGCAACGGACAGCCATGTCCAAGTCTGCGCAGGGGACCTCTCCTATGGACGATTTGTGTGCACACCTTGCAGGACTCACCCAAGCTGTAAAGAACTTACAGGAAGGCTACAATCACCTGTAAGGAAGAGTACAGGTGCTCTCCATGTCGGCCCCAGCCAGTCCGGGCCAGTCTGCCCCACACACTACTGTAGCTTTACCTAATGAGCCTAAGGTGCCCATGCCAGAGCCGTTCTCAGGAGACCGCCGGAAGTTCCGGGGATTCTGCAATTCCTGTGAACTGTATTTTGCCCTCCAGCCCCGGACCTTCTCACTGGAAACCACTAAAGTGGGGTTGGTGATCTCTCTCCTCCTAGAAGAGCCACAGGCCTGGGCACATCGCCTTCTGGAACAGAAAGCCCCAGAGACCACCTGCCTGGAATGATTCTTCCAAGCCATGGCTCAATTGTAGCCACCAGGCGGCCACAGCAGAGGCAGCCCTCCATGCTCTACAGCAAGGCCACCACACAGCGGAAGAATATGTGTCGGAGTTCCGGCGCTGAAGCGCAGGCACCGCCTGGAATGAGGCAGCCCTGTGCTATCAATTCCGGATGGGTCTCTTGGAGCCGCTCAAGGATGAGCTGGCTCACGTTGGGGTTTCTCATACCCTAGACGCCTTGATTAATCTGGCCATCCAGATTGATCACTGTCTGCGGGAACGCAGGGCATAGAGATCCACAGGGCCTGCACCGCTGACCTGGATGATGCCCAGAGTTCTCAGCTACCCAGCACTAAGTCCAGCTCCCTCCTCTTCTGTTCCACCAGACCACCAGGAACCTATGTAAATCGAGCTCCTCCGCCCATCCTTGTCACCTGAAGAATGTCCTAGACGCATGTCCCAGAACCTATGCCTGTACTGTGGAGGCCCTGGGCATCTAGTGAGGAATTGCCCTGCCAAGGTGGGTAAGTGCACCTCCTCCAACCCTGAGGGACTCATGTACCTACCCAGTGGTAAAACTAACCTTGTACTTTCTGTCTCCTTGCAGCTTCCCGGCGGGACTATCCCAGTACAGGCCATCCTTGACTCCGGTGCGTGCAGCTGCTTCGATGACCTCTCTTTTGCAGTGCACCATCAGATACCTCTCTGGCCCAAGGAACATCCTATGGTCGTCCGGCTAGCCGATGGGTCAACCATTAAATCGGGTAAGGTCACTCAGGAAACCATTCCTGTGTTCACCAAGGCCGAGGGAGGACACTCAGAATTCCTATTATTGTACGTCATTGCGTCCCCATTATTCCCAGTCATCTTAGGCCTCCCATGGCTTCGGACCCACAATCCCCCGATTAACTGGACAACCGGCGAAGTGAACTTCTCCACCTATTGTCTTTGCCACTGTCTCCCACAGTCTCAGGAGAACCCCCCATCTGTGCTCTGCTTGGATACTGATGTGGACCAGGAATCCCGTCTGGCCATCCCCACACCTTACCATGACTTCCTCGACGTCTTTAGTAAAAAGGGGGCTGATGTCCTCCCACCACACAGACCCTACGACTGTCCAATCGACCTCTTACCTGGAGCCGAGGTCCCATTCGGTCAGATATTTCCTCTGTCTGAGGTGGAGTTGGTAGCCCTCAAGGCATACCTAGATGAAAATCTAGAGAAAGGATTCATCAGTCCCCCCACCTCACCAGCGGGAGCCGGTATCTTCTTTGTGGAGAAAAAGGACCATTCTCTCAGGCCCTGCATTGATTATCGGGAGCTCAACCAGATCACCGTCAGGAACCGGTATCCCCAGCAACTGCTTTTACCAAGTTGGACTTACGGGGGGGCGTACAACCTCATCCGCATCCGTGAAGAGGATGAATGGAAGAAAGGCTTCAGGAACGCGGTTTGGGCATTACGAATACCTTGTGATGCCATTCTGACTGTGCAATGCCCCGGCAACATTCCAGCATTTGGTAAACAATATTTTCCAAACCTTCCTGGACCAATTTGTAGTCGTTTACCTGGACGACATACTGATTTTCTCTCCCTCACTGGAAGAGCACCGCAGGCATGTAAAGAGCGTGCTCGCCCGCCTCCGACTACATGGTCTCTATGCCAAAGCGGAAAAATGCACCTTTGAGTGCGCCAGTATTTCTTTCCTGGGATTCAACATCTCCACCTCCGGAATCGCCATGGACCTGCAGAAGGTCTCGGCCATACTGGACTGGCCCGCTCCAGTTGACAAGAAGGGAGTCCAGCGTTTTGTTGGGTTTGCGAATTTCTACCGGAAATTCATTAAGGGGTTTCGGCAGTCATCACCCCAAAAACCTAACTCACCAAGCAGGACTCACGTTTCTGCTGGACTCCCAAGGCCCATGAAGCCTTCACGCCTGTGCACGTGTGCGTATGTGTCGGCAATGGCGGCAATGGCGCCAATAGCGGCCATTTAAGCAGACAGCACCAGGAGCAAGTGCTGTCCGTTCGACAGCGTTCCTGTGATCTGTGACCCCCGTGCTTACCATTTGTACCGCACCGTCAGCCCGTTACCGGCCCAGATTGCATCACCATCCCTCTGCCTAGCACGAGCATCAGTGGACCTTCACCTACCACCAAGTGACCCAGTCCAACCCTCGTGCCCCCTTGTACTCCTGAACTTTCTGTCTGCACTACCAGGGGTTCTCAAATCAAGGTGCCACAAGAGAGGTACTCCCTGCATAAGTCAGACTTGTCCACCAAGTACGTGACCATACCCATTACCCATTCTATCAAAAGGAGTTAAATTTGTGACCAAGAGGGCACGAACAATAGGCAATATTGTTTCTCCAAGTGTGTTCATCTCCCTACAACCTATACATACCTGGTTATACGCTACGGGTTTTTTCAAGTGTAGTGCTACTCCTGTAGGAGTCACAGGAATTAATAACTGAGGACTTATTTTTCTGTAGCCTAAGTAGTATTAGTAGAGCCAGTAGAGCAAAGTCCCATTAAGTAGTAAAGTATCTGGACAGAGCTCTTCAGGACACCAGCCGGTGACACTTTAATAGACACACAGCTGACTATAACTAGGCAGCAGAGGGGTAGCTAGAGCACAAGATCCAAGATCCAGTAATTTCTGTACTCACAAGGCCCAAGGACAGATGGATGTCTCCTTCCAATTTTCCAAGTGATGCCCTCCAGTGATACCAGACAGATCTGTGACAGACAGCTCCCCTCAGCCAGCTTCTTCTAAGCACCCAAGTTTCTGCATTCCTCCATCAGGCTCCTGAGGCCCCACATGACAGCCTGTGCCTGAGAAGGCAATGTGCCCCCCTCAGCCTGGACTCGTCCACTCTGGGACAAGACCCAGAGCTCTGTGTGCTCTAAGAATAAATATGGTTTTTCAGCTTGCCTTCAGAACCATCCTTTCTAGGATAGGCCAGGGATGTATCAATATTCATGCTGCTAGTTACATAGCACCACTTCTCAAGTTGACTGGATACAGAGGGAGCTATCCAGCAGACTAGTAGCAGCAGAGCACACAGATCAAGCCTAACTAAACAATTGCAGCTCACTGAGTACACTGAACCAAACTATGCTTTTACCTAAACCAACATAAAAGCCAAACTGACTGCAGTGTGGCAACTAAATTTACCTATCAAACACTATAACTTACCTAATTAACTTCCCTATGGCAGCTGGGCAAGAAAATGTCAATTTTCCTGTAAAGCAAGATTCCCAAATCTAACTCTATCAAGCTCGATATTTATTTATCCAAGCAGTATATGGAAAATAAAAATAAATTAACTGCATGTATGTAGGATAGCTACCAGAATTTAAAAAGATACTTCATTTCATATGTTTCTGCTTTAGGTGATGTAGAACTCCATGAGACTGCATTAAAGATAAACTCTGGAATTCATAAAGAGTGCCATACCTCTGCACGGCAAATGCCAAATGTCCATACTGAACATTCAATCCTCAGTGTAGCTCAGGCTCAGTGTCACCTCCTTCTCTGGCCACTGTGCTCAGCACACAGGCAGTCACAAAGGCTGAGGGGTTGTTGTGTGGTGGGTAGAGACTCATGGGGAACTCTGAGAGACTAGTTTCCCATTAGGTCAGCCTAACTTATGACTGACAGCAAAAGGCAGTAGGCAGATTCATAATCCTATGTTGGACTGAATAGTGGCTTTGAAATTCACCCACTGCTGTCTGACGTCAATCAGCCGGACCTGATAGGGAATTAGTCTGTCAATGTTTCCCATTAGGCTCCGCGGATTGTCAGTTTGTCGCTAAGTGTTTGGTGGATATGATGCTGGCGGCCTGCAATCTAGCAACCAATGAAGGAATTACAAACCAATTTACTTTAAAACACAGCATATTTCCTGCCTCTTAACTCTGGCCTGTCTGTACTGCAACTTTCTGTTGTCTTAAATATCCCTAGTTTAGTTATCTATGTACTGCAGTTAATTGTTTTAGAATTTGTCAGGACTAGTGTTGAGCGAACCCGGACTCGGACCCGGACATTTCAAAAATCGTTCGGGTTCGGTCCGGGGGGTTCTGCTATTTTACTCCACGTGTTGAGAAGCTGCAGGGCAGCCAATCAACAAGCGTTTCACTGGTTTGCCCTTAGAAGCCATCACAGCTATGCCTACTAATGGCATGGCTGTGATTGGCCAGTGCATCATGTGACCCAGCCTCTTTATAAGCTGGAGTCACAGTGCTGCAGTCACATGCTCCTTGGGTTAGTGTAGGGAAAGGAAGCTGAAAGCTTGAGGGACAGATTTGAGACATTTTAAGACCTGATCCTGCATCCTGAGATAGATTACTTTACTACTGCTGTCTGTGCTGTTGCTCTGAGGACAGATAGCAGAAATTAGAGATTTCACATACCGCTGCTTTGAGTTGCAGATCAAGCTCTGCATAAAACAACGATCGCTACGATCGTGCTCAACAATCAGATTGTTGGGGGAAT
>BLSH010060467.1:264444-275174 GCA_018402905.1 Glandirana rugosa
CCCAAGACGATAAAATGAGGTGCACAACTCTTCGACGTCGCTTCTAAGGGCAAACCAGTGAAACGCTTGTTGATTGGCTGCCCTGCAGCTTCTCAACACGTGGAGTAAAATAGCAGAACCCCAGACCGAACCCGAACGATTTTTGAAATGCCACGGACACCCGAAAGTTCGGTACGGACCCGAACGTTACAGTCCGGGTTCGCTCAACACTACTCAGCATCATACCCACTACATGCTTACATATAGAATAAATGTGGGTTATGCTTCTTCAGGAGATCTTTTTGTTGATAATGATGAAAGTATACATTATTATAGTCACAATTCCACCAATCAATAATCAATGTCTACTATATACATAATATAATACAGAATACTTACAACTGGTTTATATAAAAATGAATGATGCTGCTCAGTTATGGGAAAAAGGGGGAAAATATAACATCATTCTAGGTCCGCGACACCCCCCAAAGGTAGGTATACACAAGGAGGCACACTCTAGGTCCAGAGCAACAACAAATGTCAGAAGAATGCATACCAAAACAAAAGTTTTCTGTAGGTATATAAAAAAGTTTCATACACATCTCAGAATTCTGCAGCAAGTGGGGGAAGTTCTAACCCAACGCTGAACCCCATTGAAGTCCATGGAAGCCAAAAAAAAAATCAAAAGCATCCATTTTGAAGGCTTATATGCAAGTTATTGGCCATAAAATGGGTATGGGGGTCTGGGTATTGCCCTGGGGGACATGTATCAATCAGTTTTTAAAAAAAAACAATCGTTTTTTCAGGAGCAGTGATTTTAATTATGCTTAAAGTACAACAATAAAAATGAAAAAAAAAATAATAATTTGGGTTTGGTATGGATTTGGAGGGGAATCCCATGCCAAAATGTAAAAAAAAAAATGGAATGGGGTCACCCGCAAGAACCATACCAGACACTTATCCAGGCATGCAGCCCGGCAGGTTAGCAAAAGGGGGAATGAGCAAGTGCCCCCCCTCCTGAACCATACCAGGCCACATGCCCTCACGCCAAAGCACCTTGTCCCCATGTTGATGGGGACAAGGGTCTTTTCCCCACAACCCTGGGCTGTGGTTGTGGGGGTCTGTAGGTGGAGGGCTTATCAGAATAAGGAAGCCTCCTTCAACAAGGGGGCCCCCAGATCCCGCCCCCCCATTTGAATGGTTATCGGGTACATAGTACCCCTACCCATTCACCAAAAAAGTTTCAAAAAATAATAAACAAAAGAGACAAGTTTTTGACAATTTCTTTTAAGAATAAAAAATTATGCCGTCTGTGAAAAAAAAATAGTGGGAGGCCTCCCGCCAAATGCCTGCTCTTCGCTTTGACATTTGCTATATAAGCTATATGTCACCTGGGGCCCCACCCCCTTCTGACATCACGGACTGGTGCATGTAATGTCACAAGGGGGTGGTGCACTGGGTGACCTAGCCAGGTAACCCCGCCCCTTACCTATATAAAAAATGGCAAAGCACAGAGCAGGCATTCGGCAGGAGGCCTCCCAGGAAGCAGGAGCGTTTTTTTTTTGGGTCCGGCGGGAGGCGTGATCAACGATGGATTTACATTGAGGGACACTATTTTTTTTATTTTTTAATAAAGGAATTGTCAAAAACTTGTCTCTTGTATTTATTACTTTTTTACACTTTTTTGGTGAATGGGTAGGACTATTTACCCCAATACCCATTCACATGGGGGGGCAGGGTCTGAGGGCCCTCTTGTTAAAGGGAGCTTCCAGATTTAAATAAGCCCTCTGCCCACAGACCCCCACAACCACTGGCCATGGTTGTGGGGAGGTGGCTCTTGTCCCCATCAACATGGGGACAAGATTCTTTGGGGCGGGGGCAAAGCAACCACCTCTGCATGTTGAGTGCCTGTGGCCCGGTATGGTTCAGGAGGGGGTGCTTGCGTGCCCCCCCTTTCCTGACCTGCCAGGCTGCATGCCCAGATATGGGTCTGGTACAGATTTTGAGGGGACCCCACTGCATTTTTTTCTTTATTTATTTACCAGCACTTTTTTTTATTATTCAGCTGTCAGCAGGGAAACCCATTGAGAGCTGATGACTCATAGGTTTTAAAGGACACTGCGGATAGCTTTCTGCCCCGCTCCTCAACAACCAGCTTACACTGTACCCTGATTGAACAAAGCTTTGCCCAATCAGGGCTCAGAATGCACCGTATAGTGCTCAGTGCATTACAGGGTGTCCGTCAGGGCAAACACCCTGCAAATTTGGGTGTTTGGCAAAGAGCCGAACAACTCATGCTTGGGCCAAACCATTCACCCATCCCTAGTGCCATGGGTACAGTGGCGAGGATTAGGAGGTTCCAATTTGGTCTTCTGAGCCAGTGGCATTGAAAGTCCATACACTGCTCTTTATTCGAAATGACCTGTGGTGGCGGAGCCAGAGGGACAACCTTTACCTGGGCAAACCCATAAACCCTGTGAACTGGGTCACAATCACATCAGATGCAAATCTTCGGGTTGTGGTGCTCATAGCCAGAGCTTGAGAACTCAGGGAACTTGGGACTTTCAGGCCCCCTTGTTCTTCCAATATGCTAGAATTGAGTGCCATCAGGCAGACTCTAAAAGCATTTCTTCCCATCATTCAAGGCTAGAGAGTCAAACTTCTAATGGACAACATGACTGCAGTTTCTTATGTGATGAAGCAGGGAGGAACGAGGAGTCTGCATCTTCTCCAGGTCACGACAGAAATCTTTCTAATTAGCCAAAGTTCGTTTGCTGGACCTGTCAGCAGCATACCTTCTGGATTCTCCAAACACCCTGGCAGACTGCTTGAGCTGCAAATTTTTCAGCCACATGGAATGGGTGCTGAATCCGCAGTATATCAGAGATATTTACAAGGTGGGGGACTCCCGAGCTGGACCTCATGGCAACTCCAGACAATTGTCGGGTTCCTCAATTCTTCTCCCATTTTTTCTATCCACCAGCTCTAGCCCAGGATGCCTTCTCCCAGAGGTGGAAGTTCAGTCAAGTATAAATCTTCTCTCTGATGGCCCGGATTCTCAGATCATTTCTCCGAATTTCCTTCCTAAAGTTTAATCGGAGTTCTACTTTAACTGGCAATCTGTCCTTCTGACTTTTCCACCCTCAATGCCGGATTCAGAAAATTCAGATTTGCACAAGCTGGATCTTAAATCCATTCTGCAGGCATATCTGAAGAGAATAGAATCATTTCAAAAGTCTGATGATCTCTTTGTGTATCCAAAGGGTCCTAGTAGAGGCATACCAGCTTCCCCTAGAGCAGTGTTTCTCAACCTCTTACGGTGAAGTATCCCTGCAGATCTAAAAAAAAAATTCTAAGTACCCCTGTCTCGAGAAAGTAATTTCTATTGCATGGGTGTCATGATTTCTGTGTATGTGTGTGTAATGTCAGTATGTGTTTGTGATGGTTTCTGTTTGTGTGAAAAATCTTCAAATGCAGCCTCACCAGTGTCCATCAATGTGGCATCACCTGTGTCCATCAATGCGGCCTCACCTGTGTCCATCAATGCGGCCTCACCTGTGTCCATCAATGTGGCCTCACCAGTGCCCATCAATGTGGCCTCACCAGTGCCCATAAATGTGGCCTCACCAGTGCCCATCAATGCGGGCTCACCTGTGTCCATCAAATGCATCCTGATTAGTGCACATCAATGCAGCCTTGCCAGTGCCCATCAATGCAGGCTTACCAATGCCCATGAAATGCAGCCTTATCAGTGTCCATCAAATGCAGCCGTTACCAGTGCCCATCAAATGCAGCCTGATCAGTGCCCATCAAATGCAGCCTGATCAGTGCCCATAAAATGCAGCCTTGCCAGTGCCCATCAAATGCAGCCTGATCAGTGCCCATCAAATGCAGCATTGCCAGTGCCCATCAAATGCAGCCTTGCCAGCGCCCATTAAATCCAACCTTACCAGTGCCCATCAAATATAATCTGATCAGTGCCCATCAAATGCAGCCTTGCCAGTGCCAATCAAATGCAGGCTTGCCAGTGCCCATCAAATGCAGCCTTGCCAGTGCCCATCAAATGCAGCCTTTCCAGTGCCCATCAAATTCAGCCTGATCAGTACCCAGCAATACAGCCTGATCAGTGCCCAGCAATGCAGCCTGATAAGTGCCCATCAATGCAGACTGATAAGTGCCCAGCAATGCAGCCTGATAAGTGCCCAGTAATACAGCCTGATCAGTGCCCAGCATTTCAGCCTGATCAGTGCTCAGCAATGCAGCCTGATCAGTGTCCAATGCAACCTGATGAGTGCCCAGCAATACAGCCTGATCAGTGCCCAGCAATACAGCCTGATCAGTGCCCAGTAAAGCAGCCTGATAAGTGCTCAGCAATGCAGCCTGATCAGTGCCCAGCATTGCAACCTGATTGGTGCCCAGCATTGCAGCCTAATCAGTGCCCAGCAATGCAGCCTGATAAGTGCCCAGCAATGCAGCCTGCTAAGTGCCCAGCAATGCAGCCTGATAAGTGCCCAGCAATTCTGCCTGGTCAGTGTCCAGCATTGCAGCCTGACCAGTGCCCAGCATTGCAGCCTGATCAGTGCCCAGCAATACAGCCTGATCAGTGCCTAGCAATACAGCTTTATCAGAGGCCCAACAATGCAGCCTGATCAGTGCCCAGCAATTCAGCCTGCTCAGTGCCCAGCAATGCAGCCCAATACGTGCCCAGCAATACAGCCTGATCAGTGCCCAGCATTGTAGCCTGATCAGTGCCTGGCATTGCAGCCTGATCAGTGCCCAGCAATGCAGCCTGATCAATGCCCAGCATTGCAGCCTGATCAGTGCCCAGCAATGCAGCCTGATCAGTGCCCAGCATTCCAACCTGACCAGTGCCCAGCATTGCAGCCTGATCCGTGCCCGGCAATGCAGCCTGATCAGTGCCCAGCATTGCAGCCTTATCAGTGCTCAGCATTGCAGCCTGATCAGTGCCCAGAAATGCAGCCTGGCCTGTGTCTGGATCTGGGATTTGAATATCCCAGCGCGCGTGTCTTCCTCCTCCTCCAGTGGCCGTTGTAAGTCCTGGCTCCTATAATTCATGTCACACTGCTTAAATGTGCAATTGGATCAGTGTTGCACCTATCACTAGAGCTGGGACTTGTTTCAGCTGCCGCTGGAGGAGGAGGACCAAGGGAGAGGAGGACAGGCACCCCAGGATGACACCCCCTCCCCCCATGTGTGGCACCCAGTGTGGATTCCCCCCCGCTGGCACGGATGCCCTCTCCCATGCTTGAGGCCAGCCCTGCAGGACATGGCTGCTAATGGGAACAACGTTCCTGCTGTGGAACAAGCACAGGAACCTTACTCCTGCACTACTCAAGCCCTGATTAACAGCCACTTTAACTGTTTGGGGGGGATTAATTAATCCACAATGCTATTTGTAATATGCAGCATGGAAGGGGTTCATGTATTGCCCTTGCTTATTGATGGATTAGTGACCAGTGGCAATAACCCCTTTGTGTTGCATTCAGGGCACCAGTGTCAGTGTTTATTAACCCCTTCATGCTGCATCATAAAGGGATTAATTAACACGGCCACTGCCACTAATGCAGCACAAAGGCTTTATTGCCATTTGTCACTAATGCGTCAGTAACCAATGGCAATACATTAACCCCTTCCATGCTGCATATTACAAATAGCATTGTAGTTTAATTAACCACCCTTCAAAAAAAAGTTAAGCACTGCAGAGCGCACAGATAACATTACTGACTGTAGTGTTATCAGCCTCTTCTCACTCACTTGTCCGTGACAGTGAACGCTCCAAGCAGAAGCAGCACTCCTCTGCCATCCCACACTCCTGGCCTCAGAGTGACATCATGCTGGGTGGGGCCAAGGAAGCTCTTGTCAGGTAAGTGTGTGTGAGGCACACTTGTACCGTTCTGCTGCAGGCAGCTCTGCAAATGTAAAACTGTGTAGCGGCGGCTGTATACAGCAAGCCGCGCTACATTAAAGTACTAATTTTACCCGGCATCAGAGCAGCGATTGCCACCCTGCCCCTGACACAGGGGGTGTACCCTCTGCCCGTGGTGCATGCACCTCTAGAGGTACATGTACCACGGGTAGAGAAACTCTGCCCTAGAGTCATCTCAACATTGGAGGTAAAGTGTATTTAAGCAGCTTACTCCCAGGAAATCCCAGACCTGTCCCCCCTCACACTCTGCTAGGGCAGTTTCTTCCTCCTGGGTGGCCTGGTCCAAGGTTCCAGAGGATGTGGTCTGTAAGGCGGCTAGCTGGAGATCTCCTAATACCTTTATCAAGCATTACAAGCTAGATGTGGCTTCTGCCAAATCTGGTATCATTAGAGCTTCTATGTTGTCTTCTGCTTTGTCCAGATAATAAATTAACTTTTTAGCAGCACCTGGTGTCTCTGGTTTCTACTCCTTCTCTGTATCTGGCTATTTAGGCCCCGAGGTCTTGCTGGCATGAGGATGAGCCAGGAAAATGGAAAATTGCTACCACTACTTATCATAATTTTCTTTTCCTGGCTCTGCCTCATGCCAGCACATACTCTCCCTTATCCATTGTGGGCTATCTACAGAGCACCTACACCAGGTACTGCCTGCCTTTTATTGAGATATTCAGGGATGTCCTATATGGGGTCAAGGGGTGGAGTTGGCCCAAGGTCTTGCTGGCATGAGGCAGAGCCAGGAATGGAAAATTATAGTAAGTATTGGTAACAATTTTCCCTTTTACTGTAATGTGAATATCTTGCACGGCTGTCCCATTCACAAATGTAGCAACAGTCTGGTATATTCAAGCTGCATTCCAAGAAGAAGAGCCACTATTTTTAGATCTCCAAGGATATTTCAGTTGTACTGGGTGTACTGGGTGTACTGGATGGGCTTCAACAACAGTTCCACATTTTTGAATGTTTCTGTTTATATATTGAGGGGTGTGCATTGCCATTGTGTTACAAGACAGCATTGAGCACTGCAGAATATTCAGTCCCACTCCAAGCACGTATCCCCCTTACTCATCTGGCTCTGGGTGCAATCATCTTGGCAGGTTTGAACGACAATTTTTTCTGTACGTGGTGATAGCAAACAACAGTCTTGAATGCAGTAGATCTGTTTTTGATTTTGACAAACCAAAGTCACTGACCAGGTTGTTTAATACTGACTGTGTTATGAAATGTGACTTTCCAGACATGCACAGTTCAAAATCCTGATCATTTGCAATCTATGTGCCTGGCTGGTGGATTGCAGCATCTCAGTCTCTTTTATCTAAGCTCCATTTCTCTGGTGGCTTCAATGCTATGCCTTGAAACAATCACATCAAAATGTATGTAAGCTATTTTTGCAGCCTTTCCAGGCAGCAACTATCCAGCCTAAGCATGCCTAGGCATTCCCAAACCGTACCAGTTATTGTGTGGTGGCCATTTGTGTCACTAGTTAGAGCAATTTTACAAGTAATAAAATGTATTTAGCCACTTGACCACTGGGCACTTAAACCCCCTTAGCAACCAGACCCATTTCAGCTTTCAGTGCTCTCACATTTTGAATGACAATTACTCATTCATACAACACTGTACCCATATGAATTTTCAGTCCCTTTTTCACACAAATAGAGCTTTCTTTTGGTGGCATTTAATCATCACTGGATTTTTTATTTGTTGTGCTATAAATGAAAAAAGACAGACAATTTTGTAAACAAACACATTTTTCTTTGTTTCTGTAATAACATTTTGCAAATTAGTAATTTTTCTTCATAAATTTTGACCAAAATGTATACTGCTATATATCTTTTGGTAAAAAATAACCCAAATGAGTGTATATTATTTGGTCTTTGTGAAAGTTATAGAGTCTACAAGCTATGGTGCCAATCAATAAAAATTGATCACACCTGATATATTGAAGGCCTATCTCATTTCTTGAGACACTAACAAGCCAGGAAAGTGCAAATACCCCCCAAATGACCCCTTTTTGTAGTAGACATTCCAAGATATTTAGTAGGAGGCATGGTTAGTTTTTTTAAGTTGTCATTTTTCCCACAATTCTTTGCAAAATGAAGATTCTTTTTTCACAAAACTGTCATATTACCAGGTTATTCCTCTCACATGGTGTGTGCATACCACAAGTTACACCCCAAATTACATTCTGCTACTCCTCCTGAGTATGGCAATATTACGTGTGTGAGACATTTACACAGCCTGGCCACATACAGAGACCCAACATCCAAGTAGCACCGTCAGGCGTTCTAGAAGCATAAATTACACATCTAATTTCCTGACAATCTATCATACCTTTGAAGGCCCTGGAGCACAAGGACAATGGAAATGCCCACAAACTGACCCCATTTTGGAAAACAAACACCCCAATGAATAATCTATGAGGCATAATAAGTCTTTTTAATGGTTCATTGTTTTCCAGAAGTTTTTGGAAAATGTGGGAAAAAAAGAAAACCAGTTTTTTTACACAAAGTTGTCCATTTAAAAGATATTTCCAACACACAGCATGTACATAGCAAAAATGACACCCCAAAATACATTTTGCTACTCCTCCTGAGTATGATGATACCACATGTGTGAGACTTTTACACAACCTGGCCACATACAGAGGCCCAACATTGAAGTAACACCTTCAGGTGTTCTAGGAGCATAAATTACACATCTCATTTCCCAACCACCTATTACATTTTTGAAGGCCCTGGAGCACCAGGACAATGGAAATGCCCACAAAATGACCCCATTTTGCAAAGCAAACACCCCAATGAATAATCTACGAGGCATAATGAGTCTTTTGAATGGTTCATTTTTTCCTGAAATTTTTGGAAAATGTGGAAAAAAATGAAAACTTTTTTTTACACAAAGTTGTCCATTTATAAGATATTTCCAACACACACAGCATGTACATAGCAAACATGACACCCCAAAATACATTCTGCTACTCCTTCTGAATATGGCAATACCACATGTGTGAGCCTTTACCAAACAGCCTGGCCACATACAGAGGCCCAACATCCAAGAAGTACCATCCATAAATTACGCATCTAATTTCCTGACAGCCTATCGCATTTTTTGAAGGCTCTTCATATTTCTAACACAGAGCATGTACATCCCAAGAATTACACCCCAAAATACATTCTGCTGAGAAAATGGTTAAACAAAAGATTACCTGTTGTTTTAGTAGTGCAGTTGTCCACAGGAGAGCACTGATCCAGGCAGCAGGCAGGGACATGGTCAGCGACAGCAAATGGAATTGTCCAGGCAGCAGGCAGAAATATTGTCCAAAGTCAGTACAGGCAGGGATACTGTCCATATGCAGTCCAGGGTCAGTGCAGGTAGAGATATTGCCAGCAGTGCTAAAACATCCTGGTAGTAGGCAGAAACATGGTCCATAGTATTCCGAGTCTCCAGACCCTAATCCAGGAACGAGAAACTAAAAAAGATTTCTTCATGCAGAAAAACAATTCTGTAGCCCATCATATATGTGAGACCCCTGTGTTATGAGTCCCACTACTCCAGGGTAAAAAGATCAGTTCAAGAGGCAGGCAAAAAACATGGTCAAACAGTCCAGGATCAGTTCCAGAGCAGGCAGAGGTAGGTACAGTTTAGCGTTAGGCAGAAGCGTGATTGTATAGCAGGGCAGGGTCAGTTCCAGAGCAGGCAGAGGTATATTTAGTGTTAGGCAGGAGCGTGGTTGTATAACAGGCCAGGGTCATTTCCGGAGTGTCGCGTACCTGATCCGCGGCCGAAATGCTGAGGGAGGCTCCCCTTGCGGCTGAACGCAGTATACCCCTGAAGTTGGGAACAGGAGGTATGATGCGCAAAGAAGCACGGGTTACCAGAGCTGCGGATGCACTTGAGCAGAAGTGCACCGAAGGTCCGTGTGGACTGGAACTCAGTGGCAACAGACTTTCAGTGGGTAAAGTCTCTAGAAGAAATAGTCTGTAAAGGCTTGGCAAAAGATGCAGCAACTCCGGAGATGGAGACAGGTAACCAGTGTAGCTGGGTCAGCACAGGCAGCAGCAGCAGCTGAGTGAGTCCGGGAGCCAGGCCAGGGACAACCACAAGAGAACAGTCTATACTTCAGGTAGGTGTGCTGATACCAGCGGCGGGATAAGGCAGAGTCCAGGTAACAAGCCAGGGGTCAAACACAGGAGTGAGGCAGAAGAGAAGTCCGTGAGGCAGGCCAGAGGTCAAAGTAATGGAGAAGTTCAGGAGCGAGGTCAAGGATCAAGCCGGGTCACAACAGAAGTTTCAAGCAGAATACAGGACACAGGTTCAGGAACACTGGTGAGCTGAGACAATCCAGCGATTTGTGTGACACAGGGGCCGCCTTATATAGGGCAACAACCCATCTCATTGGTTGTGCTGAAGGCGCGGATTGCGCCTTGCCAGACGAACGTTCGTGCGCATGCGTAGCTGCGAACGTCTAGGACGAGCGTTCGTGCGCATGCGTGTAGGAACACGACGATCGTGCCTGCTTCTCTGATAGTGCCCCCCCCAAGGGGCAGCCTCCGGATGCCCATGCTGGCCATCTTTTCCGGGTGGCTATTATAGAAAGCCTGCACTAATCGTGGAACGTGTACATTACTAGATGGTTCCCATGAATTATCTTCTGGGGGGTATCCCTTCCATTTAATTAGATACTGAATTCGTCTGCCTCTTCTCCTGCAATCCAGAATTGCTTCAATCTCAAATTCAGGTTCACCTTCTACCAGAACTGGTGGTGGAGGCAGCTGTTCTCTTCCTGGAAAGGGACTTGGAACTGCAG
>BLSH010060467.1:307805-325333 GCA_018402905.1 Glandirana rugosa
TTATAAAATTTATGATGTAAACGCCGGTCGCCACGTAAAGAACGTGTTTTTATTTTTCACACAGATGTAACGACCAAATTTTGTTGTTTTTTTTAGATTTATGATGT
Organism: Glandirana rugosa; assembly: GCA_018402905.1. Taxonomy (NCBI): domain Eukaryota; kingdom Metazoa; phylum Chordata; class Amphibia; order Anura; family Ranidae; genus Glandirana; species Glandirana rugosa. The sequence goes on from BLSH010060467.1 coordinate 307,913, forward strand.
AAACGCCGGTCGCCATATAAAGAACGTGTTTTTATTTTTCACGCAGATGTAATGACCAAATTTTTTTTCTTATTATTTATCACGATGTATCATGTGAACGTGGAACTACACGTAAAGAACGTGTTTTAATTTTGCACGCAGATGTAACGACCAAATTTTTTTTCTTATTATTTATCACGATGTATCATGTAAACGTGGAACTTAGATTTTTTTTGTTGTTTTAAACCAGCAATGTAGACACACTTTTTATTTTTGTGCAAGAAATGCACCGCTGGCCGCAAATGTAGTATTTAAAATATTTTTTTTTTTTTTTAAACCAGCAATGTAGACGCACTTTTTATTTTTGTGTAAGAAATGCATCGCTGGCCACAAATGTAGTATTTAGAATATTTTTTTTTTTTTAAACCAGCAATGTAGACGCACTTTTTAATTTTATGCAAGAAATGCCCCGCTGGGCACAAATGTAATATTTTGCACAAAAAAAAAAAAAAAAATGAATTTGTCTAACTGCAATGTAAAAGCAGTATTTAAATATGCCAAAATGTTGCCAACTGAACTAACAGAACACGATTAAAGTAGTGTCCCTGACACACAAGCAGTTGCAAGTGCACTGCACTTGCAAAAATGGCTGCAAACGCCCACCTAACAAACAGAAAAATTGCTTAGGTTTTATATGAGACACTTTGCTTAGCAAATTGTACTCTAGCAAACAAAAATCTCCTCTGGCACCACCCACCAATAAATCACTTTTTTTAACAGATTTTCTAAAGCTAATCTATCCCTCACAGCAGCAGCATCCTCTCCCTACACTAGTATGAGATGATGGGACATGCAGCACTACTTGACTCCAGCTTATATAGAGGCTGGGTCACATGATGCACTGGCCAATCACAGCCATGCCACTAGTAGGCATGGCTGTGATGGCTTCTAAGGGCAAACAAGTGAAACGCTTGTTGATTGGCTGCCCTGCAATTGCAATTTGAGCTTTTTTTCAAATGTCCGGGTTCAGGTTTGGGACACAGACACCCTAAAATCAGGTACGTACCCAAACTTTACAGTTCGGGTTTGCTCAACTCTACTGCTAACAGATGCTCTCCATCCAATCTGTCAGAGCTTGAGCTATTTTGCAAAGGAAAATGGGCAAAAATTTTACTCTCTAGATGTGCAAAGCTGGTAGAAACATGACCAAAAAGACCTGCAGCTGTAATTGCAGTGAAGGGTGGTTCTACTCAGGGGGTCTAAATACAAATGCACGCCACACTTTTCAAATATTTATCTGTAAAAAAATTTGAAATCATTTATCATTCTTCTTCCACTTCACAATTATGTGCCACTTTGTGTTGGTCTATCACGTAAAATGGCAATAAAATATATTTACATTTTTTGGTTGTAACATGACAAACTGTTGAAAATTTCAAGGGGTATGAATACTTTTTCAAGGCACTGTACAGTCATCTGTACTAGAAACTTTAATTAACCCTTTCGCTGCCAGAGCTGTTTTTGCATTTTTTGCAAACATGTTTAAGAAAATAATTTTAGGCCTGAAGATTACACAACCCCCCCAACATTATATATTTTCTGAAAGCAGACACACTATAACATAAAATAGTGGTAGTTCTTTATGTCTCACGATATTACAGTAAAGGTCTAGGAAATGCAAAATTTCACTAAAAAAGACACTACGTGAATAAGTGACCTAGATTTTTGGCAAAATATAAAAGACGAGGTTGCACCGAGTAAATAGAGACCCAACATGCCAAACCATACATTTTTGTGCACCCGTGAAATGGTGTCAAATTTCAGCACCCTATATTTTCTATAGGCGACGCTTCAAAAGCCACTATCAGTATCAGTTTAGTGTTATGGATGAGGTCTTGTGTTAGAATTATTGCTCTCACTCCGACGTGCACGGCGATATGCAATATGTGTATCGCAATTGACATTTTCACGCGTAGGCACCCTTTTTTTGTTCATTGGGTGACAGGTCCACTTTATTGAGATGTGCAGGGTCTAAAATACCCTCCATGTCTCCCCTGTGCTCCACTAAATATTTTGCAATTCAGATCACATTGCAAGACATTATGCTAAGCTAGCCGAGGACACGGAGAGCTTGACCTGGAAGTGACGTCAGAGGTCACAGGAAGAAGGGAAGGAGAGCGGACATGTGTCTGCTCTTCTCCTTATCTTCTAGCCTCCGGCATCCGCCATGGAGCTCCCGAAGCCCAGTAAGCATGGCGGGGTGCACGCAGGGGGGCACCGGTGCCGGGGGGTTTGTGAGAGCGATTGGGCGGCAGCGCCGCTGCCCGAATGCTCTCACCTGACAGGCAGGAGTTTGCCTGTCAGTTTCACACACAATCCCAATGGCTGCAGTCACCGTATTGTGTATAATACCCGCAATTGTCAGGTATGTACAACGTACGGACCTGGCGGAAAAAGGGTTAAAGTGGTATTAAAGCTTTGCTTTTTTAAAAAAAATAACAAACATGTTATACTTACCTGCTTTGTGTAGTGGTTTTGCACAGAACAGCTCCGATCCTCTTCTTTTTTGGTATCCCGCCGGTGCTCCTGGCTTCTCCCCTGAGCAGTACCCCTAGAGAAAGCCACTTGCCCTGGGAGTACTGCTGTGTGTTTGCTCCTGAGCTGCCGCTCAGGTAAGGCTTGGGGGGCTGGGTGGGGGTGCTGCTGCACACAGAAGGCTTTTTACCTTCATGTGTATAATTCATGAAGGTAAAAAACCTTCAACCTTTAGAACCACTTTAAGGGTAGTTTTTGAGCTTTATAAAAGCTTTATAAAATCTTCCTGAATAATAAGTAAGCTATCATTTTACAATGGATTCTTTGGTTTCATTGAAAAATGTGTGCATTTTAACAGCTACACACAGCCACATGCAAAAGCATAATCACAACTTTAAATATGTAACAATGATTGCTCGAGACCCAGTGACTTTATTTGTTAATGTTAAGCTTAAGCTTGGACACAGATGTGTTGACCTCGCATTTTAGAAAATTATATATAAGCAGCTCCATTATACACATTTTACCAGTAAATTATATGCCATCTGTTTTTGTGGATAAAGCAGTTCTTCATTCATCATATGCACAAGTAATTAATATCACATTTTATAAGCTTGAGAACTGTATGATAAAAAAAAGAAATTGTAAATGACATCTGGCTGATGGTTGCTATGTTTATGAAAGTGCTGTTTCATACTTTTATTTGTAGGTAATATAAGATATTTTTGTGACTATATTATAATAGCACATTTCTGTGAAAATTCTGATATATACCACATACTCTAAGCAGTTCTTGCAAGAAAGGTTGCAGGAAAATAATAATCCTATCCACTACAAAAAAACAAAAAGAGATAGCTTCATTATTATGTAGAGAAAAACAGCCACAGAAAATCAATGGCATGATTATACCAAGACAGAGAGTTACACTTTTCAAAAAAGTACAAGTACTCAAGTAGGGAAAACACCCCTTAAATGTCCTCAAGTGCTAGAAATGATAATACATGAATTATTGTTTCTAATTTATTTATAGAGATGAAATGGACCTACATCTTATGTCACCAATGTATATTGAGGAAGATATTGTGGGTTAAAAATTGATAAAGGGCTTGCCAATTATGGCTTTGGAAAATAAAACAATATAAAGTATATGGCTGCAGTTTACAGATTAATATCACAAGGTATAACTGGATTTAATCCATTGGTAGACTAACCTGATATTTCGGTACATTTAACCTTCTGAAATAGTCATTGCTGTTTTTCTTCTCTGAAAGAAACTGTAGGAATGTTTGTGGAAGATTATTAATGTACATCTATGAGTAAAATTGAAACAAACATTTAGAGGCTACATAATGACCTTATTACCATGAAAAATTTATATTTTCTGTCCCACAGTCCATTTTTACCCCAATGTACTGTTTAGCTTTCATATTACACTATAAAACCACAAAAGGCAAAATTAACCCGTGGATAGGGAGGCTAAAAAAAGATACCGTTTGTCAAGTTTGTCAACTCAAACTTAGGGAAGGCTTTGTAGACTGGACACAGTAACTCAAGAATGATTTCTTTTTTTTATTTTAGTGTGAAAGTAAGCAGCAGCATTTTTTCATAAAATAACACATTTTTTTTCATTACAGGAGATTGCATTTTTTTGTGCTACAGAACCGTGCTTCCACATTCGTCACTGTAGAACAGTAAATGTAGCTTTATGAGGATATATCAGAATATTAGTATAATCCAGCAGTAGGGTCATCACTCCTGTCTGAAGTTTTATTGTTGGTGTTGACAAGACACTTTTATTATTTGTAGTTTAGAATTAGGAACTACATAATGATGACTATATCGGGCAAACAACTCTTAGGGTCACAAGTCAAAAAAATCTTTGAGAATTTCAGTCACCTCCTGTGTACATTTTGACATACTGTAATGTTTTACCATTACATTTTATAAACTGTTGCGTGTCTAATTAGTGAGTAATTATGCTTTAAAGGTGTTTCACACTTTCAACCAGAATGCTCGAATGTTCCTGAACTAAAAGTGAGGTTAATTTTGACTTTAGACATTCAGCTGTTTTTTCACTATGTATAAGTGGCTCTGAGCTATTGTAGTCTTAGGAGAAATTCTTTATTACTTAAAGTTTTATTGAGAAAAACAGAGTGTACAGTACAAACCGGTTGGAGAAAAAGGAACAAACCTTATCATCTGAACAATTCCGTACATAAGAATTAAACAGAAGTACATATGCAATAACAACCTGTATTCAGGAATATTGTTGCACAAGAGGATTTATACCAGATATTGTGCCAAAGAAGTTACAGCATACCTTACTATAATTTCCAAACAACATCTATAGACATAAGGAATTTATATCTCGATTTTATACAATTTTAAACTGTAATTAATTTACGCTGGAAAGACAACAAAAAGAAAAAAAAAGGAAAAAGCAGATTCCAAAAAAAGAAAACCTTCACATCATCATAAACGTAGCTCAATCCTGGTTGCTAAAGAGGAAGCAGGGGTCCGATTTCGCATAAAAAATGGGAATAGAGTTATGCAATGTGTGAAATATTTTTTTAGTCAGCATTATCTGGTCTACACGAGTGAAGACCTGGTAAATGGAAGTACACTGGACTTCCAATTAAGGGCAATGGCCCATGGCATATGTGCAAATGGTGTGAATGAAATACCCTAGGTGTTTTGGGGTATCAGGAATTTTCTCAAATAAAAGACAGTGTGTGTGTGTTAGATCCACATGTCTCCCCAACAACTTATCAATTATTTCCAATTTTTTTTTCCAGGTAGGTTGTAAGGCCTCACATTCCCAGAATATATGTAGAAAAGCAAGAAGGGGAAACCTAAGGGAAAATTCTATTTAGCCACACTGGGTTATAGTACAAGCGAGTAATAATTTAATAGCAGCTTCACTTATAGTAATTTATTTAGTGCAATTGCGCATGTTTTGCCATAAGGTATCCCAGTCATGAGTTTCCATCTCTAGATTAAGGTCCCTTTCCCAGTTAGTCATATATAATAATTTAGGGTGGCTCCCAACCCTGCCATGGACTTATAGAGACCTGAGATTAGGCCCTTCTGTCTAGGAGCATTATGACATATGAACTCAAAAGAGCTTAAGAAGTATGAGGATGTTAGGGAATAGTAAGTCAAGAAAAAGTGCCTGATTTGAAGGAAGTGATAAAATTCTCTTATTGGGATATTATTTTGGGCCTGCAGTTGGGAAATCTTTGCAAATTGAGAGTCTATCTGAAAGTCACTCAGTGCCATCAGCCCTTGAGAGGACCATGTGTAAAAAGATTCTGGATCCTTAAAGGCAGCAGGGAGCCTAGAATCCCCCAAAAAGGAAGCCCCTGGAGGTGTTCTGGAGATAAGTTCTAATTTGCTCTTATAAAGTTCCCAGAGTTTTAAGGAGTGAGCCACCACCCGGTTGCGCTTCTCCAGCTCAGAAATCTGAATACTTGAGGACCATAATATGCCAGGTAAATAGTAAGGGGCAATGGAGGATTGTTCAAATTAAATCCATAATACCTGTGATCCTGCGATATTCCATGATGCTAACTGAGTAAATCTACTGGCGATGTAGTATAACCACAACTGTGGGACCCCCAGCCCCCCCACCCAATTGGATCGATATAATACTGTTTTAGAGAATCCTGGGGGTTTATCTGGCCAAATGAATTTATTGACTACCGATTGAATTTTAAGGAGGAATGATTTTGAAATTCTAATAGGAAGGGCTCTAAATAAATAAAGCAACTTAGGGAGCACCGTCATTTTTACAGTGGTCATTCTCCCCAAGAACGAGATATGGTATGAAGACCATGTCTTCAGTAGTTGTTTCAATTTATATATCATAGGGGGAATAACAAATTAGTTGTAGTCCCTGGGTAACATTATAGCCAGGTAAGAGATGGAGGTTGTGGACCAATAAAAAGGGAATGAGGCTCTCGGGTTCTCCAGCTCAGCAAGGGCAAATCCTATAGGTAGAGTGATTGACTTGGTGACATTCACTGATAAGCCTGAGATATTTGCAAATTGAGATAAAGTCTTAAGCAGATTGGGCAGGGATACCGTGGGGTTAGTCAGAAACAGTAGGACATCATCAGCATACTTTGTTTGAAAGATGTTCTATTTTTTTCACACCCCCATATGTCAGGGTAGGATAAAATAGCTATGGATAGGGGTTCTATGGCCCAAGCAAAAATCAAAGGGAATAAAGGACATCCCTGCCTTGTGCCTCTACCAAGCTGGAAAAAGTCAGAGCAGTAACCAGGATTATTAATCTGTGTTTGAGGATTCTGATACAGGGCCCTATATGCATGTAGGAACTTCCCTCTGAACCCATAATGACCTAGTAGGAGAGACATGTACTGTAGCTCCAAGACACACTTTTGAAAGCCTTTTGTATGTCAAGACTCAGCATTAGGCTGGGTTCACACCATTGCGAATTGGATGCGGGTTCCAGCAGGAGATTTTGACCGGTTCTCTATGGAGCCGGTTCACATATCTCCGCAGCAGGTCCAGTGCCTTTTTCACAAAAATGCTGTGCGACTTTTGGTCCGTTTCAGGTCCAAATTCAGCCCAAAATTCGGGCTGAAATCGGACCTGAAACGGTGAACCGGGACGTACCGGGCCCCTGCTGTGAGCCGCATGCGGATCATATGTGAACCCAGCCTTACTAATTTTCTTGAGAAGAGATTGACATCCTGAATCACATTAGCTGCCAGGCTTATATTATCTGTGATAAGCCAGTTGGGGATAAACCCGGCTTGATAAAGAGAGATTAGGGAGGGGATCATTTCTGCCAAGTGATGAGCTAAATTTCTACTAAAAATGTTAAGGTCGTTGTTAACCACTTCAGCTTCAGAAGGATTTCCCCCTTTAGGACCAGAGCACTTTTTGCGATTCGGAGCTTTTTTTTTATATCAAATTTTATTGTTTTATACATGGAAATACAGATAAATACATAAATAGTAGCTATTTATGAGATGATAAAGAGGGGGGAAGGGGGGGAACAACATTAGATGAAAGAGGTAATGAGTCATGAGTAAATATGGAGCACAGTAGTTATTTCCAACAAATTTGTGGCAAGGGAAGAAGGGGAATGAGAGAAGGAGGGGGAAGAGGTAGGAAAGAAGGATATAAATCACTTGCGAAAATTAAATGACCGGTTAAGGGAGAAACTCGCTATGTACTACATTAAGTGGTTAGAAGAAAAAGAAACCGACCGTAGTTCAACCAGGCCAAGTTCAGCTTAGAACCTAAGATGCTACTAATAAATTAGAATAAGCTTAATTCTGGATGGATAAGAGAGACCTTTGGTCCCAACTTCTATCCCCCCCACCTCCAAAAGAAGGGGGGGAGGGATGGCGCCAGGCCCGGTCTGCACCCAGAGATTGAAGATATGTTTTGAATTTGACATCAGGATAAAATGATGTAAAACAAAATAACCTGGCGTGGTAGAAGAGTAGAGCACTACGGCACGTACGGAAATTTGGAGCAAGGTAAGTCTCTTACAGTTTTCTAGAAACTAGTGATATTGACTAGATGGAGGAGAGAGATGCGCGATGGGTTAGTTGAGAAGATATCTTCTGGAGTGTATAGGGTAGTTAAGAAAAGTTCAAATTGAAGTCGTTGGTGTAGGCGGGACCCCACGGCGGGGGAGAGTATACGTGTTGGTATGTTTATACTGCAAGTCATAGAGATGGGGGGGTGAGTCCTTCCTGGTCCTGTCTGGAGAAGGTAGCAGTGATATAGTTGCCCCAGAGATGATGTATACTTTTTTGAGAGCCTTGTTTGTGCGCCCAGAAGTCTAAGACTTCTCTGAAAAGGAGTGAGTTTAGTTGTCGTTGAACCTCTGACATGGTGGGAGGTAGACTTTGAGTCCAATGGGTCATAAAGGTTTTGCAGGCTGCTAATAGGAAGAGGTGGATCCATGGTGGGAAACGTTTCCCGGAGGGAGCATTGAGGGATAGAGTAGGAGACTCGTCCCCAAAAACCATGAAAGTTGGGTTCAGAGGGACATCCTGATTCGTGGCTTTGTAGATTAGAGACCGGACTTGAGACCAGAAGGAAGCCACTTGAGAGCAGAGCCAGAACCTGTGGAAGAGGGTTGTTTTGTCAATCTTGCACCAGGGACAAAATTTGGTGTGAGGAGACTCTTCAGGTGTGAAGTACGGTATATAGGCTCAGTGTAGGATCTTGAATTGCATTTCCCGCCATGCCTCATTGGTGGTCAGTTTCATAACCTTGTTATACCCTTTAAGAATGGATTCATGGAGGTTCCCCTCCTGCAGCTCCTTGGCCCAGGCCTTTGAAGAAGAAACCTCCAGGGACTTTGTAAAGAAAGGAATGAAACGCTTATAGACAAGTGAGACATTGATCGATTTGTTGTCTACCAATGAGTCTAAGACCGAGGGTTGGAATCTGAGACGAGGGTCAGGACATGTCTTACTGACGTATGAAATAGCTTGCATTATGTGATGTTGTTGGTTTCCCGGTAGGGCAAATTTCTGCTGGATGAGGTGTACTGGTTTGGCTTGTCCAGTCAACGGGTCGAACAGGGAGCTCAGTTTTCTAAGGTCGTGTTGTTCCCAGAGTTGAAAGGCGACATGTTGCATCGAGGGAATGAACATCGGGTTCCCCTTGGTTCCCAGGAAGCCAGATATGTTGGTATGTAAGTGTTGGGCGTTTCTCTCCAAGCTAGGAGGGTGTCTCTTATTAGTAGATTGTATTTAAGTTGCGATGGAAGGGATCGCAGGTTGCTATGCAGGATGGAGTATAGGTCAAAAGGTTGAGCTATGGCTGATTCAATGTCATAGTTTGTGTATTTGGATTCCTGGGTGATCCAATCCAGGCCGCATCTCAACACACAGGATAAATTATACAGTCTAATATGTGGGAGGCCTAAGCCCCCCTCGCTCCGTGGGAGATGCAGTTTAGTCAGCGCCACTCTGGGTTTCTTACGCTGCCATAGGAAGGTAGTTAGTGCCCTATTCATTTTTTGTATATCCTTGTGCTTGATGAGGAGTGGTATCGTTTGCATTGGGTATAGTAGCCTAGCAAAGCTGACCATTTTGAAGAGACAGCATCTCCCAGTGAGTGATAGGGGAAGGCTCAGCCACAATTCCAGCTGACTGAATATTTTTGTAATTAGGGGAGGATAGTTAAGAGTATAGAGGGAGGAAGGATCTCTACCGATGTTCACTCCAAGGTAAGTGATATGTTGTTTAGCTATAGGGAGGGGAGAGAAGGAAATCCAAGTAGCTCTGTGGCTCGACTGTAGGGGCAATATTTTGCTTTTGGAATAAATGATCTTCAGTCCTGAGCATTTCCTAAATGTGTTAAAGGTTTCTAAGATCAGAGGAAGGTCCTGTTGAGGATCAGTCGAAAAAATCAATATATCATTCGCAAATAGAGCGGTTCGGAGTTCCTCGTCTCCCATTTTGACACCGTGTAGGGGGATGCATGTGGTAAGATATCACGAGAGGGGCTCAAGCGCTAGGTTAAACAAGAGTGGGGAAAGTGGGCAGCCCTGTCTGGTCCCTTTATGTAAAGGAATGGGGTCTGAGATAAGTCCCGCAGCTACAACTCTTGCTGTGGGGGCCTTATAGAGGCTATCAATAAAGTGAGAGAAGGGGCCTGAAAATCCAAATTTGCTGACGACCGACAACCAGTGAAAGTTCACATTGTCAAAGGCCTTCTCAGCATCTAAGGTAACTATCGCTATATTTTGCGAGGGGTGAGATTTTGCATACTCAAGGACTGCTAACACCTTTCTGATGTTCGAGGAGGCGGATCTGCCTTTGATGAAGCCTGCCTGTGCCTGGTGTATTAGGGAGGGTAGGATTTTCTCTAGGCGGGAGGCAACTATTTTGGATAGGAGTTTTGAATCTACATTCAGTAGGGGTATTGGGCGGTATGAGCCTGGTTCCTGAGGGTCTTTACCCTTTTTTTCAATTAATTTAATGTATGCTTGTTGCCCGGAAGGTAGGTACGGGCCTCCCTCCCAAATTCCGTTAAAAACTTTGGTTAAAGTCTGTGGAAGGAAGTTTATTGTGAGTTTGAAGAATTCGGCAGTGAAGCCATCTGGACCTGGGGATTTGTTGTTGGCTAGAGCTTTAATATTTTGTTTGATTTCCTCTCTGGTAATTGGTGCATTCAGGGAGGAGAGATGATCTGGGGTAATTTGGGGAGATCAGGTGTGTTCAGAAAGGAGCTTGCGGTTGATAGGTCCTGTACATCTGGGGCGTATAGGGTGGATTAGAATTTATGAAGTATCTTGTTAATTTTATCCGGAGTGGATGTCAGTATGCCTTCCTGGTCTTTGAGTGAATGGATATGCGTGGGTGTATGTGGACCTTTGCATAACCTGGCGAGTAGCTTCCCTGCTTTATTACCCTGTTTATGGAGGATGAGGTCCCAGTGTGCTGTGTGTATGCGGTTCTGATGATCCGCCCAGGCGTCAAATTGTTGCTTGGCTGCTTGCCAGAGTTGGCGGTTAGAGGGAGTGTCTTTTTGTTGTAGTGACCGTTGCGCCTTTCTCAGTTGTTCGCTTGCCTCTTTAAAACGCTGGAGTGCATTTCTTTTGTAGTGACTGGCGTAGGACAAAATCTTCCCACGTATGATACGCCTTCCCTGCGTCCCAAAGCAAGTTTGGGTTAGTAAGGTGTTCTTTGTTAAGGGAAGAGTATTCATCCCAAGCCGTGCGCAGTGTTTCCTGAAGGTGGGAGTCGTTTGCAAGATAGGAGGGGAACCTCCATATGTTGGGAGATGTCTTGGGGGAAAAGTCCGCTAAGTGAATTGAGACAGGGCTGAGATCCGATATGACAATGTCATGAATGGTCGTTTCCCTGATGGATTGCACTAGGGAGTGGGTGGTGAAAAGGTAACCTATCCTTGTAAAAGTCCCATGAGGGGGGGGGGAGAAAGTAAATTCCCTGTCAGTGGGGTGTGTCAGTCAAAGTGGTCGCTGTCGCAAACTGTTCTAGCTGGGTGGTAGCCACCTGAGAAGGGTATCTTGGGCTATTTTTTGTGAGAGGACTTGTCTTCCTCTATCCTGAGCACAGAATTAAAATCTCCGCCTACCAAGTGGGGGATGTGTGGTTTGCTAAGGATCCATCTAGTGGTCTCCTGGCAAAATTATATTGAAGGTGAATTGGGAGCATAAATGTTGGATATAAGTAATTCTTTGGACTGCAGTTTGAGGTGTACTGTAGCTTTGCGGCTCAAGGAATCATGGTCTGTATCTGTATCTAATATGCTATATGATAAATTCTTGTGCAGAAGTATGGCTACTTTCCCGACCCATAATTTTTGGAGACGCTGAAAATCATCTGCGCCAAGATGGGTCTCCTGCAGCAATGCAATATCTGTGCGGAGACGCTTTAGGTGTCTCAGCACTTTAGCTCGCTTAGAGGGGGAGCACAACCCATTAACGTTCCAGGTGACTGTGCGCATATTTGTGAGGGGGTGGTATGAGATATGTTGTGTACCATGTAAAACAGGTGTGTGTCGTGCAGGAAGGACTCACTGTTAAGTTGGGTTGTGGTTTGTGACCCACTGGCGTGAAGATCGGTAGACTCCTGTGAATGATTGGAGAGGGAGATCAAGGGTGGGGGGGCTGGAAATAGGAAGAAACAAAATTAATAAGCAACTCGATTGAAAAAACTTTCTAAACTTCACTTTTTTCCTCAAATGCGTACTCCTAGAGCTCGGCGATTCCGGCTTTGTCATTGGGGGATAATCTCAGCCCAACTAAAAGAAACTAACAGGTGTAGATTAATCATGGGATGCCCAAGACATTGATACTTAGCATGGGTATGTATCCTGGTAGATGGTTAGGTGGTATTTTGAGTTTGTCCCATGTGGTAGATTACATATTAGGCACGGGCTGGCAGTGAATCTCCATTAGAGCCGCTGGTGTTATTGGGGCGCAGTCTTTTTGCCGCGTCTTTTATAGGACTTCGTTGCTCCCTAGAAGTCGGTGGAAAGGTATCTTGGGAGGACGAGTGGCTGGGAGACCTGGCCAAGCTGGATCTGAGGTAGGCCTCCGCTTATCTGGGTGTTTGGAATGTGAGCTGTTCTCCGTTCAGGGCTTGAATTCTCAAGATGGCTGGGAAGGCCAGGCAGAAACTAACGTTTTGTTTGTAAAGTTCCGCACAGACTGCTTGGAAGGCTTTGCGTTTTCTTGACACCTCTGCTGAATAGTCCGCAAAGACAAGAAGGTTTACCCCCTCAATCCTGAGGCTATGTGACCTCCTGAAGGCCTGAAGGACTGCAAGTTTGTCTGCATAGTTGAGGAATTTCACTATGACTGCTCTGGGGGATTTACGATTTGCATCTGGAGGGCCTACTCTATGAGCTCGTTCTACTATGCAAGGTGCGGGGAGGCCCAGCGCCTCAGGGATGCGTAATGCGCAGATGTGCATGAGGGCGTTGTTGGGGCAATTTTCGGGGAGTCCTACAATCCTTAGATTGCAGGGAGAGGAGGGTGTCCGCTTGTGAGGGAGGGCTGTTTGCAAGGCTGAGTCCCGGTAGAATGGGCTGGTTGTCGCCTGTAGGAGCAGAGCTGCCCGCCGTTACTCCTCACACATGAGGCGCCGAAACCGGAAGTCACGATTCGGCGCTTTAATTGACAATTGCACGGCCGTGCGATGTTGTATCCAAATGAAATTGAAATCCTTTTTTCCCACAAATAGAGCTTTCTTTTGGTGGTATTTGATCACCTCTGCGATTTTTATTTTTTGCGCTATAAACAAAAAAGAGTGACAATTTAGCAAAAAAAAAAATAGTTCTTATTTTTTGCTAAAATACAAATCCAAAAAAATATATATATATACAAAAAAAGTATACATCAGTTTTGGCTGATATATATTTTTCCTCATATTTTTGGGAAAACAAAATCGCAAACTGCGTATATTGATTGGTTTGCTTACGAATGATGAGAATTTATTTTTTAATAGTAATGGCGGCGATCTGTGATTTTTAGCAGGACTGCGACATTGCAGCAGACATGTTGGACAATTTTGACACTTTTTTGGGACCATTGGCACGATTAGTGCTATGAAAATGCACTGATTACAGTGTAAATGTCACTGGCAGGGAAGGGGTTAACAGTAGGGGGCGCTCTAGGGGTTAGCTGTGTTTACTGGTATGTGTTACTAACTGTGTGAGGGCAGGGCTGAGTGGGGGAGGAGAGTGATCCCAGCTCCCATACACAGGGAGCCTACGATCACACTCCTTCCCCCCTGTCAGAATGGAGACCCTATGTTTACACACACGGACCTCCATTCTGTCACTGCGGGGGAGCGTTCGCAGGTAGCCAACGGACATCAAGTCTGCCCTACCTGCTCCCTCGTAACACAGTAAGCCCGTGAGCGTGCCTTTGGCGGTGCACAAACACTCACGATCTGCGATCTCACAGCCGCCATCAGATGAAGGTGGTTTTCGATATCGAGCCAAGTTGCCGCCGTCCAGCCACGGCGGGCAGTTGGCAACTGGTTAATAACCGATATAGGTCTATAATTTTGAGGCTGTGTGTGGTCCTTGTTCGGTTTAGGGATTAAGGTCATATTAGCTAAGAGCATCTTCTGTGGGAAAACATGACCCTGAAGGATAAAGTTATAAAGCTGGACCAGTTTTGGGGTTAGTTGGGAAGCAAATTTCTCATAGTATATGGATGTAAATCCATCAGGACCTGGGGCCGAATTGTTCTTAAGTGATTTGATCACTTTCAGAACTTTTGGTTGACAGATTGGGGAGTTTAGGGATTCTAATTGAGGTTGTGTGAGGGTGGGAATTGGGATAGTGTTAAACCAGGAGAGATTCTCTGCTGTAGGAATATGTCTAGTGGGGGCTAACAATGTGGCATAAAATTTCTCAAACATTTTTAGTACTTCCTGTGGTGTGAGGTAATGAGACCAGATGGGGATGTTAATTTGTATAAATGTGAGGGGAAGAATGACTGGTTCAACTTTCTAGCAAACATTGTGGATGTCAAATTACTGTGCAAAAGGAACTTTGCCATGGACCAGCTTAAGGATTTATCTACTCTGGCTTTGAGTAGGGAATCTAATTTTAGTCTTTTCTGCTCAATTGTATGCCTAATTGTGTCTGAGGATAGTAAGTCAGGGTTCTTATATAATTGATCTAGTTCCCTAGTTAAAGATAGAATCTGTTGCTTTACAGATTTGTTGTGGGCTGTAGCTAAGCTAATGGGACTCCCCCTTAGTACCGAATTGTGTGCGACCCATTTCGTAGTAATAGGCGTATCCGATGAGGCATTTAAATCAAAATAGTCAGCTATCACACATGAAATCTCTGCCTCAATAACCGCATCTGAGAGAAGGGCTTCATTCAGCCTCCAGCTATAGGACACCGGGCCAGTTTAATAAATTCTGTAGAAAAAGAGGTAATTTGGTGATTGGACCAAACACAGCTATGTATGGAGGCTGAAGGAGAGTTAGCTAAGATGATCGAAGTAGAGAATACATAGTGCAATCTGGCGTAGTTGTTATGAGGATGAGAAAAAAACGTATGTTCCTTTGCTTCAATGTCATGGACATGCCAGGTATCTATCAACTGAAGCTCCTGGAGTTTATGAGAGATGGATTTAGAAAAAGACTTTGAGTGGGAGGTAGCTGAACTCCTATCTAATGTGGGATTTGCCACCATGTTAAAATCACCTCCTACAATAATATGAGTGGATTGAAACCTTGTGAGTAAATCAAAAAAGGAGGCAGTCTTAGGAGATATTCAGGCTTTTCTTGATATATATTTCCAATGTCAGAAATTGCTTTTAACATCAGCTCATTTCAAAGCAAAATCAAAACACCTGACTAGCAGTGGTTTAAAATATCAGCTTCAGGAAACGAGTGGTGGGGGCTCAACCCATCCCCCAATCCAAAATGATCACATCTATTAAAGTATTTATACAGTACACTATTTAATTCAAAAGTGTTTAGTACATTGAATTATAAGATCACCATTTTCCTATCTGACCACCTAGCTAGGACACATATAGATATATTTCTTTTTTTTGTCTTTTTTTTAAATTTTCAAGCTATTACAATACGACTACTTTGAAATAGCCAATATCTGGTTCAAGAAAATACATTGTGATAAAGGAAAAAGAAATAAACTACATATTAACATGTTACTTGCTTGTCAATTCCCGACCCACCCCAATTGGGTACTCACTGTGGGTAGGACTGACCAGCAAGATGCGACAAATCCAATGTCATTTGAGTGTTCTAGATTTAGTTTTAAACTGTATAGGAAGAAAAGAGAATGAAACATAAATGCAGACATATAGATATATTTCATGATGTGTCTGTTCTTCCTAATAAAACTACAGAACTGCTCTGGAACTTTTGGTATTGGCAAAAGAGCTTTACCCTTAGGCTAATATCCTTTGTGAATGTTATCCAAAATTGAAACAGACATTTAGGGGCTACATAATGACTAGAGTTGAGCGGACACCTGGATGTTCGGGTTCGGCCAAACTTGGCGAAAAAGTTAGAGTTCGGCTCCGGACTTGACCCCGAACCCCATTGAAGTCAATGGTGACCCAAACTTTTGGGCACTAAAATGGCTCTAAAAAAGCCCTGGAAAGGGCTAGAGGCCTGCAAAAGGATGAAAAATGGGGGTAAGAGTAGGACAAGTGCACTGCCAACAAATGTGGATAGGGAAATAACTTACAATCACATAAACAAAATAAAAAATGGAGGAGGAGGTGGATGTGGAGTAGAAGGTTGAGGAGGCGGTGACCGTGGCAGTGTAGGTGGAAGTGACGGTGAAGGAGGAGGAGGTAGCCAACACTGTTTTTTGTTTGTTTGGCTTTTTTTTTCTAATCGAGGTAGCCCCCTAAATATTGAGACATATTAAAAAAAAAAAAGTATGAGTTCACTTAAGTATATCAATGGCTGTGTGAGGCCAGTATAAATGTCTATTCTGCACAAGGTACAGACAAGTCTTGTGGGATCCATGCCTGGTTCATTTTAATAAATGTTAGCTTGTCCACGTTGGCTGTGGACAGGTGGCTGCGCTTGTCTGTGATAATGCCCCCTGCCGTGCTATTTTTGTGCAAGAAATGCACCGCTGGCTGCAAATGTAGTATTTAGAATATTTTTTTTTTAAACCAGCAATGTAGACGCACGTTTTATTTTTCTGCAAGAAATGCACCGCTGGCCGCAAATGTAGTATTTAGAATATATATATTTTTTTTTTAAACCAGCAATGTAGACGCATATTTTATTTTTGTGAAAGAAATGCACTGCTGCCCGTAAATGTAGTATTTAGAATATATATATTTTTTTAAACCAGCAATGTAGACACAATTTTTAATTTTGTGCAAGAAATGCCCCGCTGGCCGCAAATGTAATATTTTGCACAAAAAAAAAAACATTTTTAATTTGTCTAACTGCAATGTAAAAGCAGTATTTAAATATGACAAAATGTTGGCAACTGAACTAACAGAACACGATTAACCACTTCCTTACTGGGCACTTAAACCCCCCTCCTGCCCGGACCAATTTTCAGTTTTCAGCGCTGTCGCTCTTTGAATGACAATTGCGCGGTCGTGCGACGTTGTACCCAAACAAAATTGGCGTCCTTTTTTTCCCACAAATAGAGCTTTCTTTTGGTGGTATTTGATCGCCTCTGCGTCATTTCTGATTGCCGCTATAAACAAAAAAAGAGCAACAATTTTGAAAAAAAACAATATTTTTTTTACTTTTTGCTATAATAAATATCCAAAAATAAAAAATAAAAAACAAATTTATTCATCAGTTTTGGCCGATATTTATTCTTCTACATATTTTTGGTTAAAAAAATCGCAATCGGCGTTTATTGATTGGGTTGCGCAAAAGTTATAGCGTCTACAAACTATGGACA
>BLSH010060467.1:373169-386385 GCA_018402905.1 Glandirana rugosa
AAACCTGACAACATAAAATCTGGAGTGTCTTCCAACCAAGACGTAATAGACTTCATGAACACGTCATTATACTGGATTTACACAAAGACTGGGTCCTGGTAATGCAGGAACCGAACCTTATCTTAATCACAAATTCCCACCTTTTACTAAACCTGCAGCAAACCTACGAACACCTCTCCATATTGGAGATAGCAACACTAAAGAGAATGCACATGGTGGACTTCTCCCAGGGACACTCCTACTACTGACTGGTGCTCATCAGGCTCTTCGACGACTTCCCGTACCACAACATTGTGTATACTACACACCCTGTACATAAAAATAGATTCTTTAGAATTTTCAAAAATGGACTTTAACGGCATACTGGGTAAAGTATAAATGTATACATTTTATTTGTTGCAAAGGATGGCATAAAAATGCCCTAAATAGACATAAAACTTTTAAGATTTCTTAGATAAAAATACATGTCCCACACATCATATGTGTTACAACACCATGCCCTTCAGCAGCTTCTCGGACTACTCGTGGTCAGTCATCATCCTCACAGGGACCCTCTTCAGGTGGTACACGTAAGAGAAATCACAACGATAGAGGTTATACCTCTCCACAAGCATCCAAACGACGTCCAAATCATTTTCCACCCTTAAACACTAATTCTATTCCAAGCCAAGGACGTAATGGTCCTGGGTCAGAAACACATTTAGGTCATATTACTGCACAAGTACTTCAGATAATGCAGAACCAACCTTCTGTGAGGTCTAAAATACAACAGTCCAAAACCCCTTCTAAATCTCATGTTAAAAATACCACACCCCCCTCCGCACTACACCCTGTACCCACACCATCACAAAATATATCTCAGTTTAGAAATCGTCAATTAGAAGGGAATACACAGACTACTTTGGATCCTCACTTGACACGCCTTATCAACACATCCCCCTCATCCCCTTTAGACCCCACTATTTTGAACACGGATCAAGCACAGAATTAAGTGTTTTAAACTTGACCCCATATCAATTCACTTCAGACCAAATGGAAGTCTTAAGGTTAGGACTTAATTTTTGTCCCTCCGCCAATATGAATAAGTACGAGATCATCAAGGATCTATACTTATTCTCTTGGAATCTGACCTACAAATTTCTCTTTGACAAAGATAGGGTTAGAAATGTCAAGGACAAGGAGATTACTGAACAAACTAGACAATTCTCTATGGCAGAGTGCAGAGCCCTGCGAGACCTGATTCTATTACTTGATGAAAACTCTTTGCAAATGTCTTTAAATACATCTCAGGGGTCCCAGGACTCTGTAGTCAGATATGAATCTAGTTATTCATTTAAATTTAAAAGCAAATCTCATTGATTCCCTGACTTAACCACTAATACGAATGTTTGGACGTTCCTCACCGCTATGGTGAGTGACGTCAAAAGACTCAAAATTTCACATAATGTACCTAATTTAACACCCTCCCAGAGAAGAGCTTTTCAGTCGTTAAAAAGAACCCCAGATGTTGTCATCAAAAATTCTGATAAGGGGGGCAATGTGGTCCTACTGACCCAATTAGAGTACGAACAAATGTGTATGGACATACTAAAGAATAGAGACTGGTATTGCCCACTATCTGAATCTAGAATTACGGGATTCATAACTGAATATAGAGCTCTTATTCTAGCAGCTCGCCACAAAGGAATAATTGATCAGCAGACTTATGAATTTTTAAATGAAAAGGAACCTAAGGAAGCAACGTTTTATGCATTACCCAAGGTCCATAAAAGGCTTAACAACCCTCCGGGTAGGCCAATTATCTCAGGAGTAGGTTCTATACTAAAAAATGCTAGTGCTCTAGTTGATACTGTCCTTTTACCCCATGTGCTAACTTTGCCATCCTATATCAGGGACACCATGGACCTCCTTACCCGTATTGAGGGCATGGTGGTCCCACCGGGCTCCCTTTTCAGAGGACACGCATTACAGATTACCTAACATAAAACAAAATTGTGGTCCCAGATTTCAGGCCAACTGTAGCACACAAGGTTTGGTATACCTGATGTTGTGCCAATGTAGAGCCTTCTATGTTGGCAAAACTAGGCGACAGTTGCGACAAAGGATTGGAGACCACATCTATTACTCAGGTAATGGCAAAATGATCACTCCTGTGAGCCGGCATTTAGATTTGTACCATAGATTTGATACATGAGTAGTCAAGTTCGTGGTTTTGGAGACAATACCAGCAAACCCTAGAGGTGGTCCTTGGGACAAGATTATTCTTCAAAAAGAAACCTTATGTATTGAACGCCTGGAGGCTACAAAAGCCCCAGGTTTAAACGAGGTTTTAACATATAGACCTTTCCTGTGACTGAGTCCTATGTGTTTGATGGACCTCGGTTACGCGAAAGGCCTTACAAAAATGGGGGGGCGGTTCCTAATAAAACATAAATAAAAATTAAAAATCAAAATAAGGATTATAAATGGAGGTTCTAAGGGAGTATTAGGGGTTTATTACCCCAGTGCTGCCTATGTAACTCAATCTCCATGTATGTGTACCCGTTTTGCTTATTCAAAAGGTTTTATGTTCTTGTTGTCCTCGTGGTGGACGCTGATGGTAGGTCTTTGCCCCCCATGGGGTGGTCCGCTTTGGGCGCCCTTTCACTGTACCAGTGTTTTCTGGCACCCCACACACAGTGTTATCTACACTGTGTGTGGCAGTCTCGAATATAGAGTGAAGTCTGATTTGAGTAAATTCACCTTTTACGTATAGTAATGTTGTTCTGACTTTCCAAATGGAATACTAGTTCTAATTTAGATTGATAATGTGAGGTACAATTTCATGTTTTGTTTAAACTGTAGTTTATGCATTGTGTTTCTTTATATTAGTGGTTGATCTTGGCGCTGGTGGCTTCAATTCCCTCCTTGGGTACATACCAACTTCTCCGCTTCAGTTGTCTTTTTATGTCCAGTATCGTGGCACTGGGAGGTCTCGGGGCTAGTGTCATGGGGCGAGTATGTGGCTGAAAGCGCCGTTGTGATCCGCCCAGTCAAATGGTCCCATGTGACCTTTGCGTGGGGTCTGGGCACTGCGGCGCAGAGGCCTCCCTACCACTTGGGGGGGTCCTCTATCACTGCGATGCGCGGACTGCCTTCTCTCCCCCGCCCTCTGGGCTGAGTGTTATCGAGGAATTGCCTCGATCGCCCAGGGGGCGGGGCTTGGGGCGGCGCCGCGCATGTGCGGTGAATCAGCCGGGTCAATGACGTCACACGCCGCCGTGTGTGCGGTGTGTTTTGTTGATAGACGCCATTGATTGGGGCCGTGTGTGCTCCATATAAGACGGGCCTGGAGCAGCTGATCAACAGGCTGGTGGTCCATCTATGGCCCTTGTGGACACGTTTTCTTTACGCATATCCTGATCTCCGGTAAGAACTGCACTAGGTGGCTTTTCCGCCCAGTTTATATGCATTTATGACAGCAGTCTCTGCATTTTGACGTGCAAACTGGGTTACCAAGTACTGATAGCGGTATGTTTTTTCTTTATATGGTCTCCAGGAGTCGGATTCATTATTGAGTACTGACTGCTGTGTTGAGGGTTCTACCATGATGGCTTACCCCTGGTGATACTTTTCAGCTGCTCCATTAAGGCTACACTTCCCGTGCTTTGAATACATTAATTTCCAGTTGTATTAAGAGATTTACCCTCGCTGGAAGATACTTCGGAAAACATCCTTTATAGGTACTTTTAATCTGTACGCAGGTTTATCTGATGCACTGATTACAAGTGGGCATACTCACTGTACATATTTGAATTCCTATGTATATGAACCTATTGTTTACACTACTACGGTGTTCATGTATCACACACAGGCCCCCATATTCGCCTGGTGCGGCTCTGGGTCCCGCAGGAGCTTTGAGGCTGGCTGAAGGGCTATTGAAGGGAAGGTGGGCACCGTAATCCTTGTGTGGTAGCCCTGTCATATCCAGGGAGGGTGATCCCACCAGCGTTTTAAGCACAACCCTGTGATAGATACTATACAATGTAAGTGATCGCTATATGAGCATGCATTTTTTGCAGTATATTATAATCTATTGTGCACATGTTAATTATATACAGTGTGTACACTTGTTTTATATACATGCTTTTTTGTCTCTTACTAGATTGATACTCTTTCCAGCTCCAGATGAAGCGCAAAACATATAAATCGCGAAACTAGTTGAGCAAGCAGGAAAAACATCTCTACAGTTGTTTTGTTGGGATCCATACCAGCATAACCAAAATCTATCCTACGTTATTTTTATACTAAAATTTGTGTAAAAATTGTGTTCTGAGATATTGTGGGTACTGGGTTGCGTTATCTTTTGATATAGGTATCCCAGCAATCTGTAGTACTGTACCGTTGATCCCCCCTGGGTACTTTTAAATTGGTTTGTACCCATGGGGGACCATAGCCATTTTTTGGCCCTGGAAGGGGCATGGTGTTGTAACACATATGATGTGTGGGACATGTATTTTTAACTAAGAAATCTTAAAAGTTTTATGTCTATTTAGGGCATTTTTATGCCATCCTTTGCAACAAATAAAATGTATACATTTATACTTTACCCAGTATGCCGTTAAAGTGCATTTTTTCCTTCAAATGCAATATTTCTGATAATCTCAGGATGTGGCATACTATGGTATAATAATTTTTTCACCACTGTTCCACCAAGTGGTGTTTGTTCAGCTTCTTTAGTCTCATTTGATGAGTACCCAAGTACCTGTCACCAGCCCATCAGCGTACCTGAGTACCTGTCACCTGCCCACCTGAGTAACCAAGTACCTGTCACCTGCCCACCTGAGTACCCGAGCACCTGTCACCAGCCCATTAGAGTACCTGAGTACCTGTCACCTGCCCTTCAGATTACCCGAGTACCTGTCACCAACCCATCTGAGTAACCGAGTACCTATCTGCAGCCCATCAGATTACCCAAGTACCTTTTACCAATCCTTCAGATTACCCGAGTACCTGTCTCCAGCCCATCAAAGTACCCAAGTACCTATCTGCAACCCATCAGAATACCTGCGTACCTATCTGCAGCTCATGCCTCATAGAATATACCTCAGGTGTTTGCTTTCCGAAATGGGGTCATTTTGTAGGTAATTCCCCTGTCCTGGTGCTCCGGGGCCTTCAAAAGTGTGATGGGTATGAATTAAATTTTATGTGTAATTTATGCTGCTATAATGCCTGACGGTGCTCCCTGCATGTTCAGCCTCTGTATGTGGCCAGGGTGCAAAAAAGTCTCACACATGTGGTATCGCCATACTCAGGACGAGTAGCAGAATATATTTTGTGAGGTAATTTTTGCTATGTGCATGCTATGTGTTAGAAATATCTTATAAATTGACCACTTTGTGTAAAAATAAAAGCGTTTTAATTTTCTTTCCAAGTTTTTTGAAGACTTGTGGAAAAAAATTAACTATTCAAAAGACTCATAATGCCTCATAGATTATACGTTGGGGTGTTTGTTTTCCAAAATGGGGTCATTTTGTGGGTAATTCCATTGTCCTGGTGCTCCAGGGCCTTCAAAAGTGTAATAGGTCGTTAGGAAATTAGATGTGAAAATTCTGCTCCTAGAATGCATGACGGTGCTCCCTGCATGTTGGACCTCTCTATGTGGTCAGGCTGTGACAAAGTCTCACGCATGTGGTATCGCCATACTCGGGGAGAGTAGCAGAATGTATTTTGGGGTGTAATTGGAAGTATGCATATGCTGTGTGTGAGAAATAACTTGTTGTTATGGCAATTTTGTGCAAAAAAAAATAATAATTTCTTAATTTTCCCAAGAATTGTGGGGAAAAAGTGCAACTTCAAAAAACTGGCCATGCCTCTTACTAAACACCTTGGAATGTCTACTTTTCAAAATGGGGTCATTTGGGGGGTATTTGTACTTTCCTGACATTTCAGGGCCTCAAGAAATGAAATAGGCCATCAGTGCATCAGGTGTGATAAATTATTGGCACCATAGCTTGTAGACGCTATAACGTTCACACAGACCAAATAATATACACTTATTTGGGTTATTTTTTACCAAAGATAGGTAGCAGTATAGGTTTTGGCCCAAATTTATGAACAAAAATGACTTTTTGCAAAATATTATCACAGAAACTAAAAAAAGGTGTTTTTTTTTTTTCAAAATTTTCGCAATTTTTTCACTTGTGTCGCAAAAAATAAAAAATCCAGAGGTTCCTAAATACCACCAAAAGAAAGCTCTATTTGTGTGCAAAAAATGATAAACATTTTGTTTGGGTACAGTGTAGCATGAGAGAGTAATTGTCATTCAAAGTGTGAGAGCGCTGAAAGCTGAAAATTGGTCTGGGCAGGAAGGGGCTATAAATGTCCTGTATTGAAGTGGTTAACGCCACTATTGTGAGCAAATTCTGCCCAAGGTAAGAGGTCTGACCAGTTGTTATGGTGGTCAGAAATATAGCAACATAGAAACTGTTCCAAGGCTTGGTTGGCTCGTACTGCGGCCCCATTGGACTGTGGGTGATACACAGAGGAGAAGGAAAGCTGAATTCTCAACTGTGCACAAAATGCTTGCCAAAACCTAGAGACAAACTGGCTACCCCAGTCCAAGGTGATAACATTGGGAAGCCCATGTAAGCAAAAGATCTCCTGAGCAAAAAAAGATGCCAGTTCTTCGGATGTGGCAACTTCTTTAGTGGAATACAATGTGACATTTTTGAGAACCAGTCAACCACCATAAGGATAACTGTGTTTCCCTGGGAATTGGGTAACTCCACAATAAAATCCATAGACAGGTGGATCCAAGGCTTCTCTCCATTGGGTATGGGTTGTAGGAGGCCCACTGGAAGGTGTTGTGGTGTCTTACTCTGAGCACACACAGAAAAAGCAGCTATGAAGGCAGCTACATCAGCGTGGATACTAAGCCACCAGAATTATTGAGAAATGGCACAAATGAGTTGATTCTTCCCTGGGTGGCCAGCAGCCTTGGAATAATGGTAAATCTGGAGCAAAGCAGTGTAGAGACTCTCAGGGACAAAGCAGCGGTCACAAGGTTTCTCGGGAGGAGAATGGATCTGAGTGGCAAGAATTTTGTCACCCAAAGGTGAAGTGAGACTCATATGAACAGTAGCCAGAATACAGTCAGACACATGTATCACAGGAACAGGAACCGACTCCATCTTGGAAGCGGAAGAAAACTGTTGCTACAATACATCAGCCCTTACATTCTTAGTACCGGGTAAGGATGAAACTATGTAATTGAAGCTTGACAGAAAAAGAGCCCATCGCACCCTTCTGGGAAATAAACATTTTGCCTCAGATAAGAATGTGAGATTCTTATGGTCAGTCAAAATGAGGACCGGAACAGTGGTACCTTCAAGGAAATGCCTCCATTCCTTATGGCTGGGTTCACATATGAACCGCATGTGGCTCACAGCAGGGGTCCGGTGCGTCCTGGTTTCCCGTTTCAGGTCCGATTTCAGCCCGAATTTTGGGCTGAATTCAGACCTGAAACGGACCAAAAGTCGCACAGCATTTTTGTGAAAAATGCACCGGACCTGCTGCAGAGATATGTGAACTGGCTCCATGTCAAAATCTCCTGCTATTGCGAATTGGATGCGGGGAACCCTCAACCAATTTGCAATGGTGTGAACCCAGCCTAAGAGCTAAAATGATTGCTAACAACTCTCTATTCCCAATCTTTTAATTGCAGGAGACAATTTCTTGGAAAAGTAGCCACAAGGATACATAGCGCTCTCAGAGGTAGGACGTTGAGACAGAAGGGCTCCAACTCCAGTCTCAGATGCATCAACCCCAAGAATGAAGAGTAACGTAGGATCAGGATGTGCCAATACAGGAGCTGAAACAAAGGCAGCCTTGAGAGACTCAATTCTAATTGAATCCGGAGACTAATTCTGTGGGTTACCGTTGCTTCTGGTCATATCAGTCAGGGGTTTGACCAGAGAAGAGAAGTTACGAATACATTTCCGATAATAATTGGCAAAGCCAAGAATGAGTCAAGGCCACTGTAGAACTTCAACATATCTTGGAGGACATCATTGATGAATTCCTGAAAAACTGCCGGAGCGTTGCAAAGACCAAATGGCATTACGAGGTATTCGTAATGTCCTGTCCTGGTATTAAATGCAGTTTTCCATTAGTCGCCTTCCCTGATCCTCATGAGATTGTATGCCCCTCTGAGATCGAGCTTTGAGAAAACCGTTGCTCCCTTGAGGCAGTCAAATAATTCCATAATCAATGAAATTGGATAAGCATTCTTAACCGTGATGCAATCTAGACACTTATAATTGATACAAGGTCTCAGTTCACCATTCTTCTTTTTCACAAAGAAGAAGCCAGCACCAGCAGGAGACAAGGATTTGCAGATGAACCCTCGAGAAAGTGTGTTGGCAACATAGTCCTCCATGGCTTTATCCTCCGAGACAGACAAAGGGTAAACCCAGCCACGAGGGGGCATGGCACCAGGTTGAAGGTCAATTGCACAATCATACGACCGGTGTGGAGGCAAACTACCGGCTTGACATTTGTCAAAGACATCTCTAAATTTGCGGCACTTCTCTTGAAAGAGGAGACTGAAGAGTTGCACAAAATCTTGGACACTTTCTGAAAACATGTCTTACTGCATTGTGGCAACCAGGAAAGAACCTCAGCACGAAGCCAATCAAAAGTAACCAAGGATAACCAATAACCACTGGGTAATGGGGTGAGGAAATAACTTGAAATTGGATTATGAAAAAAAGACAGCATTTTAAGTTGTGCAGTTCAAGCCTATAGTCTTTAGTCAGGGCGTATGCCTCCATCCCAGGACAATGACACCGCCGAAGGGCGGATAGAGTCTAATGACCGTCCAAACGTGTCTCCCTGTGTCTGCACCCGAACGCCAGGGTCATTAGAACGTCATTAGACTTTATCCGCCCTTCGGAGGTGTCATTGCCCTGGGACAGAGGCATACGCCCTGACTAAAGACTAAAGACTTGAACTGCACAACTGATACATACCCCCAATTGGGACTCACAGTTGACGGGTCATAAACGGGAGGGTGCTTTGATTACCAACCATATGAATGGAGTTATAGATCTGGGTGGCTAACGAATACCCCGGTGACAGTAAGGATACAGAGCCTGCAAGAGAATAGTGCAGAGGAAGCTCATTGCGAAACGCGTCAACTATTCCAGCTCTGCTCATATGCTCTGAGTTTTGGTATTATGTATCACCTTTTTGCATTGTGCAGCATATATAATCTTGCAGACACTATTGTCTGGGTCCCCTTTTAATTGGGGTACATATATGCTCCACTGTTTCTTGGAGTCTGTTTTTACCCTTTTGTACATGTTAGATTGTAATAAACACAATAAATTTTATGCTTTATAAATCACATTGGTCTTGTGTGTGTCCGTAAAGTCCATCTTGATTTATATGGGGTCATCCCATAGTATTGGCTTTTGAAATTGGATTATCTCATGGTGAAGAGCCCCTACGGCCATAGTCAATGGAGCAGTCTCATGAGTCACATGGGCAGGCTGCAGAGGTCTCCCATCAATAGCCTCAATGACAAGTGGAGTGGCACGAAGCTGAAGCAGAATTGAGTGCTTAGATACAAAGGCACTATCTATGAACAGGCCTGCAGCCCCAGAGTCGATTAGAGCCTGTGTCTTAATGGATGACTCAGACCAAGTAAGGGTAATCGGAACTAAGGGCTTACACTTCAGGATGACTGGGGACGTAACAACACCACCTATAGTCTGTCCCCTACAGGACCTCAGGTACAAGAGTCCCCCTGGACGGGTAGGACAAAACTTCAAAAAGTGACCTGCCTGGCCACAATAAAGACACAATCTCTCCCTCCTCCTAAAGACTCTCTCCTCCACAGAGAGATGTGTGAAGCTCAATTGCATGGGTTTTACTTCACTGGCGGACTCGGCACCAGGAGGCATGGGAAGTGAGGGGGGCAAGGGTGGGACTGCAAAGCTCAGAGCCAAATGTACAGGAGGCTTCTGCAAGTGCTCCTCATATGATGTCCGGCAGGATAACCATCGATCGCACAGCCGTGGGGGCACGCATCGCAGCGATCGGTGGAGCGGTGCGTCAGTCTAACACACTGCATTACCGATTTCAGTAAAGAGCCTCCATCAGAAGCTCTTTACCACGTGATCAGCCGTGACCAATCACGGCTAATCATAGTTTAAACAGGAAGAGCCGTGTATTGGCTTTTTCTCTACTCGCGTCTGCAGACGCGAAGAGATGAGAGCCCATCTGCGGCTCTCCTGACAGGGGGGTCTGTGATGATTGTTTATCAGTGCAAGCCCCCAAGGATCGCCACCCAGGACAACCAGGGATGCCACCCAGGATCACCAGGGATGTACCCACCCAGGATCACCAGGGGTACCTACCGAAGACCACAAGGGAGCCCACCCAGGACCACCAGGGAGCCCACCCAGGACCACCAGGTAAGGCACTAAATGCCCAATAGGGATGGCACTCAGTGTCCATCTCTGATGTCTACCAGTGCCTCCTTTTAAGTGCTGCCTAACAATGCCATCTATCAGTGCTGCCTGTCAGTGCCCACAAGTGCTACCTATCAGTGCCCACCAGTGCCACCTATCAGTGCACATCAGTGCTACCTATCATTGCCCATCACTGCAACCTATCAGTGCCCATCAGTGCCACCTATCAGTGTCCAGTGCCACCTATCAGTGCCCGTTAGTGCCATCTATGAGTTCCCATCAGTGCCACTTATCAGTACCCATCAGTGCTGCATATCAGTGCCACTTATCAGTGCCCATCAGTGCTGCATATATGTGCCTCAACATCAGTGCCCATCAGTGCCACCTCATCACTGCCGCCTCATCAGTGCAATCAGTACTGTCTCATCAGTGCCCATAAGTGCAGCCTCATCAGTGCCCATCAGTGATGGAGAAAATGTACTTATTTACAAAGTTTTGTGACAGAAACAAAGAAAAAATTTTGATCCTTTTTTTATTTGTAATACATAAAATAAAAACCCCAGTGCTGATCAAATACCACCAAAAGAAAGCTCTATCTGTAGGAAAAAAAATGATAAAAATTTTGTTTGGGTACAGCGTCGCACAACCGTTATTTAATATGTGACAGTGCTGAAAGATGAAAATTGGTCTGAAAGGGGGTAAGTGCCTGGTATTAAAGTGGTTAAAGGAAGGTTTCTCTCGGAGTCTAGAGCCAATGAAAATGGCAAACGTGATCAACTTCTCCAGATATGTAGGTATGTCTCGGGCTGCTATCTCATCTTTGATGTTATCCAAGAGACAATGAGAAAAAGCAGCCACAAGGGCCTCATTGTTCCAAGTGACCTCTGCTGCCAGAGTACGGAATTCAATGGCATAATCTGCAACAGTTCTCGTACTCTGTTTAATGGACATGAGGCTGGGGCAGCAGCTCAAAATATATCCCAACCTGGTTTAAAAACCCTCTGCATTGAACTGGATCACCCCCAAATGATTGGGGAAGTGGAGCAGAACCAAACATACCTCTTACAGAGGTAATATTCTAGGCGGGTGCCAGCACAGATACTGGAGCAGCAGCAGCAGGGACGGCCTGCAACACAGGTTGTACTGGAACAACTATAGTGGGAGAATCCAGGCGATCAGTGTGAATCAGGAGCATCTGTGATGTTATGGCAAACTGATCCATGTGGTGATTCTGCTCATTCAACCTGGAAAAAATATTACCACTAGGTGGATTGCCTGCATCTTCTGAATTCATGGCCTTTGCCTACTGTCAGGAACAATGAATCAGACTGAGATAGAAAATGCAGTAAAAATCACACCTTTTAATAAAATGGTAAAAATGGTACAAATAGTAAATGTAGTCAAAACAAGCCAGGGTTCGATAGCCAAATCAGTTAATCAGAATAAGCCAGAAAATCAGGACGCCAGAGATCAGCGTGGTCAGAGGCAGCAGACAGGATCAGGAACCAGAAGGGATGTCAGCCAGACAAATCTTCAACATAAACACAGCAGAGCTAGATATGTTGACCAAGGCGAAGGTACAGGAAAAACTGAACCAGGCAGTTTAAATAGCCAGAAGGGGCTGGCTGAAGAGCAGAAAATGATCACCAGATGAGTCACTGTGGAATGATGAGTGGTGGCAATTAACCGACAGCTGAGCAACCTAAAGTCTGAGAAGGGAGGTCTGAGCCCAGCCCTGACAGGTGGCTTCTGTTAATTCTTCATCGCTAACGGGTTTTCTAGATCTTCACTTTCAGCCAATTTTAATGTAGGGTTTTTGCTTTGAATCAGATAGTCTTTTATGACGGATTTCCTATTGCCCTGTAGTGTGGCAGGTTTATGTTGTGATGGAAGGCTGTATAGGCTAGAATAATAGTTTTGAAAATGTTTTTCTATTTGCTATGTTGAGGTTTCCAGTTTTCCTCACTTGTTTCTGATTCCATGGATATTAGATTCTAGTTGTGTGTCTTTTAAAGTCCTTGCCAAGAATTTGCCTGTCCTATCTCCGTATTCATAGTAGATGCCTTTCCATAGGAATAGGATATGTTTTGCTTTGGAGTCTAAGGTTTTCTGGGGGAGTTTGTGATATTCCCGGAGTTCTTTGTTTGTTTTGTTGGCTAAAGATTGTTTATGTTGCATTTCTAATTCTGCTATTTTGTCAACTAATATTGTGATTTCAGATTCTCTCTTGCATTTGCGTTTTGCACCCTATTTTATAAGTTCTCCTCTTAGAGTGCATTTACGCAATTCCCATATTGTTTTAGGTTCTATGTAGAGTTGAGCGAACACCTGGACATTCGGGTTCGGAGGGTTCGTACGAACTTTGGGAAAAAGTCCAGGTTCAGCACCGAACGTTGCCCGAACATTATCACGGACCCTGAACCCCATTGAAGTCAATGGGGACCTGAACTTTTAGGCACAAAAATGGCTGTAACAAAGTCCTGGCAAGTGCTAGAGGGCTGCAAAAGGAAGTAAAATGGGGGTAAGAGTAGGGCAAGTGCCCTACAAAAAAATGGGGATAGGGAAAATAAATTAAAATCAAATAAACTGAGATGATTTTTGAACAATAATGTGTCACTTACAGCTGCAGTTAGAACCTCTCCCTTTAGAACTAGGAGATGATTTTTGAACAATAATCTGTCCCTCTTAGCAGAAGCCTCTACCTAGTGCAGTCAGATTGCTCAAAGCAGCAGTATGTGAAATCTCAAATTACTCCCACA
>BLSH010060494.1:986-16867 GCA_018402905.1 Glandirana rugosa
TTATTAAGGGGATACCTGTAGAGAACCTGGATTTATGGACTATATTTCATAAGAGATTTATATGCCATTTGAAGCTAATTTTATGCGATTATTTTATGCGATTATTTTATGCGATTATTTTATGCGACTTTATGAACTTTTAAGTGACAAGTTTTTTGAGAAATGATATGATATGATATGTATAAACATTTATGAATTTTAAACATAATCAATTCTAAAAAACATTAAAAGACATACCAATCTCAACAGACAGCACATTCAGGAGCTAAGCTAGTAAAAGCTCAAACAGTATATAACCAAATAGGAGCAGCCAATGATAGGCGTAAATATTTATGAATTTTAAATACAAACATTTTAAAAAAATATCATAAGATATACCAAACTTGAGCACACAGCACACTCAGAGGCTAAGCCAGCAAAAGGTTCAAATAGGAATTAACCAATAGGAGCCACCAATAAACCATAAGTGGGTAAAGAGCACATAAGTACACAAAAATCATATGTAAGTACAGAACTCATTTTATATTATGTATGGACAAATGCAATATTTATGAGAATATTGTTAAATAACAAAACAAATCCAGGCGCAGCTGACATTTAACCAACTGGTGAGCACAAACAAGCATGCCAAGAGTTAAATGATAGCACAAAACATATTTATTGTTACATATAGTAATAAAAGCATTGTCCAATTTTATATATTTATACAATGGTATGCAACACAATTCATCTGCATATAAATATAGTTAGATTGGTTGAACATTCCAATAAAATCCATATATATACAATTGTGTAATAAAGCAAGATACCTATACAGCCAAGGGCCTCCAGTCCCTATCGAAGAATATTAAAAGAACATAAATATAATTGCAGATAATCAAGTATCAATAAATAGGTACATAAACCATGGGGTTGCATGTCCATAATATAAGGTAATGATGATGTTGTTTCGGCGTGTGTAAGCTCTACGCGTTTCACAGCTTGTAACCGCTCGTCAGGAGCAAGCCTGTGTATAATATCTGCAATAAATTATAATAGTCTCAGAGATCTAATGTATAAAATTAAAAATTGTAGATATTGGGTATCAGACCTCCCATAATATACCTACAATGAAAACGAGGACTGAGTGCCAATGGAAAGCTGCCGAACCCTGAAGGCACGAGGGAGAACGTCATCACCGGGAGCTGTGTTGTAGTGACCCGCCGCAAAGTAGCCCCACTGGACCAAACCCATCGTGGACAATCCAAACAAAGGAAACAATCCCTCTGCACACTTGGGGTAGGAATGACCCATCTTCGGGGGCTGTGCAAAAAGAGAGCCCAATGGGTACAGTGGAAATGGGTGTAAAGGTGACTGACTAATTGAAAAAGAAAGAAGAGAAAAGATGGTGGAAAGAAGAAAAAAACAGCATGAATAGTTCCTAGGTAGAGTGTAGGAAGAAAGAATAAAAAGAAAAGGAAGGAATACATAGCAGATTGGGATGGTGACGACCAAATTAAGCTAAAATAAAATTAAGAGAGACAACCAATTGCTGTGAATGAGTGGTGTGAGTATACCTGTGAACAGCCGAACAATGTGAAGTGTCCAGAGTAGGAAGGCCAACCAAATGCAGGGTCCACCAAGGGATGATGCCTATATAGGCGCAGCGGTGGACAGCCCACTAACGCCATGCAAGCCTGCAAATGGGAGGGAGGGAAGAGCATCAGGGCAAGGCGAATCGCCAGGCACCCCCCCTGGGAATGCTTGGCCAAGTGGTAAAACACCAGCACAGTGGCTCCATGAATATGACACCATGTGCGGTGTGTAGACCGTGGTGTTGACATGCAGTGCACACGCCACCGCCCATTCCTCGCTCATAGGGGAGGGAGCGGAGTGCGGCCCCGCAATGCGTGTCACAGCGCCCGGAAATGGCAGAAAGCCCTACGACCCACCAGGGCCCCACGACAGCCACTGTGAACCACAGCCCATAAGATTTATACGGTATCTCACAAAAGTGAGTACACCCCTCACATTTTTGTAAATATTTAATTATATCTTTTCATGTGACAACACTGAAGAAATGACACTTTGCTACAATGTAAAGTAGTGATTGTACAGCTTGTATAACAGTGTAAATTTGCTGTCCCCTCAAAATAACTCAACACACAGCCATTAATGTCTAAACTGCTGGCAACAAAAGTGAGTACACCCCTAGGTGAAAATGTCCAAAATGGGTCCAAAGTGGCAATATTTTGTGTCGCCACCATTATTTTCCAGCACTGTCTTAACCCTCTTGGGCATGGAGTTCACCAGAGCTTCACAGGTTGCCACTGGAGTCCTCTTCCACTCCTCCAGGAAACATCACAGAGCTGGTGGATGCTAGAGACTTTGCGCTCCTCCACCTTCCATTTGAGGATGCCCCACAGATGCTCAATAGGGTTTAGATCTGGAGACATGTTTGGCCAGCCCATCACCTTTACCCTCAGCTTCTTTAGCAAAGCAGTGGTCATCTTGGAGGTGTGTTTTTGGATCATTATCGTGTTGGAATACTGCCATGTGGCCCAGTCTCTGAAGGCAGGGGACCATGCTCTGCTTCAGTATGTCACAGTACATGTTGACATTCATAGTTCCCTCAATGAACTGTAGCTCCTAAACCATGACACTCCCACCACCATGCTTGACTGTAGGCAAGACACACTTGTCTTTGTACTCCTCAACTGGTTGCTGCCAAACAAGCTTGTCACCATCTGAACCAAATAAGTTAATATTGGTCTCATCAGACCACAGGACATGGTTCCAGTAATCCATGTTCTTAGTCTGCTTGTCTTCAGCAAACTGTTTGCAGGCTTTCTTGTGCATCATGTTTAGAAAAGGCTTCCTTCTGGGACGACAGCCATGCAGACCAATTTGATGCAGTGTGCGGCATATGGTCTGAGCACTGACAAGCTGACCCCCCCACCCCTTCAACCTCTGAAGCAATGCTGGCAGCACTCATACACCTATTTCCCAAAGACAACCTCTGGATATAATGCTGAGCACGTGCACTCAACTTCTTTGGTTGACCATGGCCAGGCCTGTTCTGATTTGAACCTGTCCTGTTAAATCGCTGTATGGTCTTAGACACTGTGCTGCCGCTTAGTTTCAGGACCCTGGCAATCTTCTTATAGTCTAGGTCATCTTTT
The DNA here is from genome assembly GCA_018402905.1 of Glandirana rugosa. Classification (NCBI taxonomy): domain Eukaryota; kingdom Metazoa; phylum Chordata; class Amphibia; order Anura; family Ranidae; genus Glandirana; species Glandirana rugosa. Next base: position 4,148 of record BLSH010060494.1, read on the forward strand.
TATAGAGCAACAATTCTTTTTTTCAGATCCTCAGAGAGTTCTTTGTCATGAGGTGCCATGTTGAACTTCCAGTGACCAGTATGAGAGAATGGGAGCGATAACATCAAATTTAACACACCTGCTCCCCATTTACACATGGGACCTTGTAACAGTAACGAGTCACATGACATCAGGGAGAGAAAATGACTAATTGGGCCCAATTTGGACATTTTCACTTAAGGGTGTACTCACTTTTGTTGCCAGCGGTTTAGACATTAATGGCTGTGTGTTGAGTTATTTTGAGGGGACAGCAAATTTACACTGTTATACAAGCTGTACACTCACTACTTTACATTGTAGCAAAGTGTCATTTCTTCAGTGTTGTCACATGAAAAGATATAATAAAATATTTAAAAAATGTGGGGGTTGTACTCACTTTTATGAGATACTGTATGTATTCTTGGTGTAATATAAGCTAATGAAATCAATGACGGATAAAGAGTAGGCGGACCGTATAACAAGGTACCAGATAAAGGGCTAATTAGCTACACACTTCCATCACTAGTGCTATGCAAAAGAATGAGGGGGTTTGGGACTTTGTATGAGGCAGTGTACCACAGGTCACATGCCTCCATCCCTGGATTATGAATTGATGAATTGGTTCATGTACCTATTTATTGGTACTTGATTATCTGCAATTATATTTATGGTCCTTTAATATTCTTTGATGGGGACTTGGCTGTATAGGTATCTTGCTTTATTACACAATTGTATATATATGTATTTTATTGGAATGTTCAACCAATCAAACTATATTTATGTGCAGGTGAATTGTATTGCATACCATTGTATATATATATGAAATTGGACAATGCTTTTATTACTATATGTAACAATAAATATTTTTTTTTATATATTTTTTTTTTTAAACTTTAATCTTTATTAGGTTTTATTTTTTCTTGAAAAGGTTAACAAGAATTTTAATGTTACAACTTAAACATGTAGGTCGGTAAGGTGTTGATACAAGATGAACATAAATGAGTAGTACATTGAGATGTTATATGCAAACATAAGTACAGAGAGAAGTATAGTGCATGGGGTTGGGTCGCTCCCCCCGTCACCCCAGTAGGGAGCAAGCTGTGGCAGGGGGAGGAGCATCCCCAGTGTGTTCATGCAAGTAAACCTCGTTTGAGTATTGTTGGTAATTTGGTAGAGGAAGACTCTGCAATTTGGCATAGGACTCCGACACCTGTGGTGTGTAAAAGTATTGGTTGAAGTCACTGGGTATGATTAGTTGGCTGCTGTTGGAGAGTTGGTGTGTAGAGGTATAGGTTGAGGTGGAAAACGGTTTAATGAGGTTCCTTTGGGTTGCAGGTTATCTTGTGCCCATTTTGGTTCCGCTTATTATAGTGCAAGGTTGCTTCTACGGTCTGATGACCATTTTTCCCAGGCTTTGTGAAAGCGTTGCGTGGTCATGTTAGCTTTAGCAAATGCGTATTCCATTTGGTAGTGTGAGTTTAGTAGAAGTATGACTTCTTGTAGTTGCGGAGGTTGGGGTGATTTCCATTTTCTTGCTAGTGCAAGTCTTGCTGCAATCAAGATGTGGGTTGCTAGGGTTTGTGTGTGGCTGGGCCAAACGGGTATTGAGAGGCCTAACAGTAGGTCCAGTGGTTCCTTGGGTTTAGGGAGGTCGCATAAGGTGGCGATCAGGTTTGCAACATTTTGCCAGAATGGTTCAATGTGTGGGCAATCCCACCATATGTGTTTCATAGTTCCGTTGAGATCACATCCTCTCCAGCATTTGGGTGAGGTGGAGGGGTATATTGCTGCCAGTCTGGTCGGTGTGTAGTACCATCTGTGAAACAGCTTCTGCAGTGATTCTCAATGCGTGATACAGCGTGATAGGCGCAGTGGGATGTTAAGGGCTTTTTGCCATTGCTCAGGTGGTGGGGGGTTGTTTGTGAGGGTGGTCCAGTGGTTGATAGAGGGAGAGAGTATGTTCAGGGTTGGGGAGGTGAGCAGTTTGTACATATAGGATATTCCTTTTACTGAGGTAAGTTTGGAGTTGTAGAAGCTTAAGATTTTGGAGGTTGTGGAGTCCGTTGGTGACCATTTTATCTTGGATAGTATGGATCTGATTCGAAGATAGAGAAAAAATGATTTCTGAGGTATGTCATACTTCTTTTGTATTTCAGAGAAGGATTGTGTTCCTGAGGGCAGTAGGAGGAGACCCAGGTTTGAGATGCCTGCGTTGAGCCACTCTGTGAGAGGCAGGTCTGGTGACAGGTGGTGTATTGCTTCCGTAGGGATGAGTGCCAGGGTATCTTTGGAGATCCCCGTGTTACTTTGTATGATTGCTGCCAGTACTCTTAGAGAAGCGTTTATAGTTCCTAGTGAGTGATGTTCAGGCTTGGGGTTGATAAGAGTGGCGGCTAGGACTAGTCTTGGGTCTTGTGATAGCACGGTGGCCTCTATTTGTTTCCAATTGGGGAGGTTGTCTGTTTGCCACCAGGTTTTCAGTTGGTCCAGAATCGTTGCTTGGTAGTACGCGTGAATGTTGGGTGCTCCGAGGCCACCTTGTTGGGTGGGTGTTAGGAGTATTGATCTGTGTATTCTGGGTCGCTTCTGTTGCCAGATGAAGTCATTGATGATTTTTTGTAGTTTGCTCAGTGTTGATTGTAGGAAGGGGAGTGGGAGCGTACGAAATAAGTATATTATGTGTGGGAGCAAATACATTTTAGCTAATGCGATTCTACCCGCCCAGGAGGGGGTAATGTGGTTTATGTCTTTGGCTTGCCGCAAAAGCCTACCCACGAGGTCATCATAATTTGTTTTTAATAAAGCTTGGCTGGGGAATGTGAGCCAAATCCCCAGGTATGGGATGGATGTATTGGGGGCCCAGGCAAACAGAGAGGTGGCGGAGATATGTTTGATGGTGCACGGGTCTAGGCCTAGGCTCTGCATCAGGGATTTAGTATGGTTTACTTTGTATCTGGAGATTGCACTAAAGGAGTCTAAAGTTTGTTGGACTACGGGGAGAGATGTTATCGGGTTGGCCATGGCAATAATGACGTCATCGGCGTATAGTCCGATTTTATGTTCAACTTTTCCGACCATAATTCCGGTAATTGCGGGGGTGGATCTGATAGTTTGTGCTAGTGGTTCCATGAGTAGTGCGAATATCAGGGGGGAAAGTGGGCAGCCCTGCCTTGTGCCATTAGTTATTGAAAAGGGTTCGGATGCCACACCCGAGGTCCACACTCGTGCGCTAGGTTTTGTATAGAGGGCTAGAATGACCGTTAAAAATGTTCCCGATATTCCAAATTTACGGAGTGTCGCTTCCATGTATGGCCAATGGACCCTGCCGAACGCCTTCTCTGCATCCAGTGATAGGAAGAGAGAAGGAGTTCGAGCGTCCTCCACCCAATGTATGAGATCCACAAAGCGTCGTGTTCCATCTGCCGCTTGCCTGCCTGGCACAAAGCCTACCTGATCTGGGTGGATAATTTGAGGGATGACGGTAGAGAGACGTTGTGCCAGTAGCTTGGCGTACAGTTTGATGTCAGTGTTGAGCAATGAAATGGGTCGGTAATTGGCTGGGTTGTCTGGTGCTTTCCCGGGTTTGGGTATGGTGACTATTAAGGCCTGTAAGGACTCGTTGGGGATATTCCCTGTGGTTGTTAGCTGGTTGAAGGAGTCACATAGGTAGGGGGTTAGGGTCGTGGCGTATTTTTTGTAGTATTCATTTGGGAGGCCGTCTGGACCAGGTGCTTTGTGAAGGGGGAGTTGTCTGATAATTTTTAGTATTTCTCGGTTGGTAAAGGGTTCTGTTAGGGTTGCTAGTTGGTCAGGGGATACCTTGGGGAGACTTATTGCGGATAGGAAGTCTTCAATATCCTCTGGTCTTGTGGGCGTCATGGGGTCAGATTTGTTTAGGTTGTATAGGTTCGCATAAAATTTGCTAAATTCATTGGCAATATCTAGCGGGTTGCTTATTCGTTTACCTGGGGGGGTTGTAAGGAATGGGATTTTTCTGTTGGAGAGTTGTCGTTTGAGTTTTTTTTTTGTGTATTGGTACGGTTGCTGTCCTATTGTATATGTATAAGGAATTCAATTTTCAGTCTATCCTTGGTTAGTTTATACTTTTTATACCTGGTACATTCCAATTAGCACACACTTCATATAAAGTCTCACCCTTATTCTCTTAATTCTTATATTCCCAGGACACTGGGAGTCAAAGACCTTGTGTAAGTTGAGAGATAGTAAAATTCTCTGCCACTTAGTCTGTACTGTAAACCCCACCTGCTCCTTGTGGATATATTTCCCAATAAAACCAGTTAGCCTGTTGGCATACATTTGTGTGAAAAGTCTTAAGTAAATAATAATTAAAGTGATGAGCCTGTTATTACAGACTTCATGTGGATCCTTATCCTTTTTTTGAAACATCATTATAAAAGCACTATGTGTTCAAAGATTTAGTGAGGTGCTGGGAAATGATCTGGTCCTGGGGTTTAAGTACTTGTTTTCTCTCCACCTCGTTTGTGAATTCTTTTTCCATAAGTCTTTTTTAAGAAGCTTGGGGATAGCGGCCTTCACAAAAAGGCATCTAATTTGCTATTAAAAAGGAAGAAAACACTGTGCTTAAAAACAGTGAAATCAAAACCATCAAATGGGAAAAAGTAAAAGAACAATAATGCAAGTCTCCACTGTGAGACATATACACAGTTATAACATATTCAGACCATAGAGAGTCACGCTATGCATACTTTGAATACAACAGTAAAAGAATAATTGCAAAGATATATTCCAGTGAAACCAAAATTGAAAACTGTGAATCATAAATTGTGAAAAAAAAAATCACGTTTTTTTTTCACAATTTATGATTTACAGTTTTACATTTTGGTTTCACTGGAATATATCTTTGCAATTATCAATGTATTGTACTGTTGTATTCAAAGTATGTATAACGTGACTCTTTATGGTCTGAATATCTAATTTGCTTTGTTTACCCCACAACCTAAAGAGCATTTTTTTAGGTAAGATCCCCCTTTTGTTTCATCATTTTTGGGATAATGTATGCATTGGGTTTAGAACTAAGCCATCAAGGCAATAAAGTCTCTAAGTGGTCTGATTGGGAATATAGATTATATTTAGTCAATCTAATGCTCTTTTCAGCCATAGTGGTGAGCAGAATATTAAGTTCAAGGTAGACACATCCAATTTTACATTTAAGGTCCCTGTCTGGGTGTGCTTTTTGTTGCTTGAGTAGGCCTCCATCTGTTTGATTTACTGGTGAAAAAATAATTTCCTTTTCTTTCTAATTTAAAGGAAAATGTCCTAATGAAAGATTTGTGTGTAGAGTGAGGACCATGGCACCTCTAGTCTAACCTGGCTGCCAAACATAAGAATAAACATAGAAAAATTAACCATAACAACATGAGCTGTAAAAATGACCCACAAAGGCAACAGGACCAGCTCATTTGGTGTATTCTCACAGGATGTACGGTATAATGCCTGGGAGAAGGGTCCTACCTCGAGTGCACTTTCTTTTTGGATGCAAAACATAAGCAACTATCTGTGGGGACATCGTCCTTTTTGGTAAGGAAGGATATACAAGAAGGATATACTGTAATAATTAGTTATAGTTTACTTATCTAGATAAAGTATTACTGTCCCAGACATCCTAAGCTCCTGTCGAATTGTAGGTTTAACATTCAAACCATGCAGTCCCAGTAAGTTGAATTGCATCAGTCAACTCCAGGGTAAGAAAAAAAATAAAGAAAATCAGTAAATGAATGCCAGAGAAGAATTAAAGTAGGGACCAATGTGTATAGGGCAATCATAAGCTGATCACTTCCCTTTCAAGCAGGTTGTCCTTTTACGTGCCTAGCTGTTTTAACAGCAAGCCAACTAGTGGACAGCCATACAGTATCTCAACCTTTGAGGGCTTTCGTTGAGATGTGCAGCTGCGGATGTGTCATTGCCAGTGTTGATTGTTGGATCCATGGCAATAAATCCTAAAGTCAACAGTAAACTATCTCCCTCCTCAAAAGTAGAAAATCAATGTGACTTGCCCTTGTAGATGAAGGCACCCACTCTTTTAATACTAAATAGATGTAACCTTTTGTTTCCTTACTATCAAAACGCCTAGTAATTACATGCATTTTTTTACTCACAATTTAGTTTCTCTCACTGCTGGACTTTTCCATTTTATTTTAGGGCATCTGAAGCCCATCCGTAGTCTCCTGGCATCTCTTCCTGAAAGACGTGCATGGTGGGTAACCATCATGCACTCCTCACATCTCCCAGGAGGCCAGGGGAAGCAGGAAGTGAGGAGAAGAGCCTAGGACCAAAAAGGGGCAGATTAAAGAGACCACCTAGGAACAAGCGACTTAGGGTGAGGTTTTTCCTTCAAAGGTAAGTCTATATAGGCAAAGCACTTGAATGATGTAAAAAAACATTTCTGGGTGGAACAACGCTTTAATTAAAGGCGTTGAGTACTCTCCACTATTGTACAGTAGCAAAATATTTGAACTTGGTGCCTCATTAATTAGGTATCTAAAGTTTCTCTGGCTTTTTGCATAATTTCTTTGTTTATACCATAGTAATCTGGTCTCAGTCTAATATCCCTCGGGAGTCTATTCTGGCAGATGGCTGTTCTATGCGCTTGGTCCAGCTCCAGTTTGTGTTCAGTTATGTCAGTAAGAAGGTTTATAGTAAGATTTTTAACTGCCTCTTCTATGTTTGTGATAGATTCTGGCATGCTGTGTATGCAAAATTTTCATCTGCGTTATCTAGTCATCAATGTTTGCAATAACAGAATCCAACTATTATTGTAGATTTGAGATCAAGTTAAAATTACAAGGTATTAGTACATAAGCACACATCCCAAAGGTAATTTTGTAACTTCATTTGCTGGCTTTTTGAAAGGCAGGGCAGAAAATCTAGCCTCCAAAATATTCAAGCTGTTGTGGTGGCATATCTGAGGGGACATCAGAGGGAGATCCCTTCTTTTTCTTTATAAGCTTATAGAGAAATCTCACCTCTAATTGAGGCTGCATGTCCTAGGTCTGGCGGTGCTTGAGAGTCCCCAGGGGAAGGAGGTGCCATCTTTGAAGATCCCCAGGTAGGCTCTAGGAATGTTTATGCAGATGCCCATTGCCATAAGCCTTCTCTTACCATGAATTGATCTGGAAGTGTGTATGTGGCATAGCAAGCCCTTTTAGCTGCACCCTGGGTTGCTGTACCATGTTTTAGAGTATCTTGGCCAGAATGAAGTGAAGGTACTGAGTCATACGTCTGTGTTGCTCCATCTGGCACATGCACACCAATCTGCAGAATGTTTATTGTTTTTTTTTATACTAGAGAATCCCATGAGAGGAGAATGTCTATCCTAAAACAGGCAAGGACACCTCTGGCACCAGCTGGTGGCACCTTTTAAGCTGCACAGCAAAATGTTTCCCAGGCTAGAGATTGTTGCTCCCTCCCTGGCATTGGATTCAGTGCAGGAAAAGAGGAGAGTAGGGGTGATTCTTTAGCTGCTGTCACAGTCTAGGGCAATGCCCACTCCTAGTAATAGGGCAGGAAGAGGATTCTTAGTGGCCACACTGACGGCTGGGCAAGGACCCTGCCTATGGAGCCTGGGGAGAGACAGAGTGGCTGGGAGCTGCAGGCTTAGCAGCACACAGATTTGTGGTTCTGTGCAACTGCATAAGTGGACAGAGACTCTACCCTGTTGACTCACTGTACCTTGCCCTGCTGATCCCCTGTGCTCTGTCTCAATGTTCTCCTATGCTCTGCCCTACTGACCCCGTCCTCTGTCCTGCTGACCCCCTATGCTCAACCCTGCTGACCCCCTATACACTGCTTATCTCAAGTTTGACCCAGAATTGAGCATCTGAATAGAAAAAACAAGCGCAAGTTTTACACTAAGGGGGTAAGCTTTATCATTTATTTTAAAATTTGATGCTATTTCTAAAAATAGTTGTTATATCAACAGCTTATTGATCACACCGATGTTCTGTGAGATGTAGATCTGAAAATTATTTTAGGGGTTCCCCAAAATATCCAAGGTAAAAAGGATAAGAAAGGCTGGCCTAGAGGTCCATTATTACCATGAACAGGGGAACCCAAACAACAGCATCTTTTTGGGGGATAAACACTACACAATGAAGTGCCACCTGTGGTCTTTTAATCCATCTAATAAGGGTCCTTTCGCATGGGCATTCCGTTTTTATGTTCAGATTAGTCACTTTTTTTTTCGTAAAAAAACGGATCAAAAAATGGATACGGATGTCAATTTTTACAGCTGACATCTGTTTTTTAGACAAAAAAAAGTGACTGAACTGAACTTGAAAACACTATATACAGTATCTCACAAGAGGGGGCAACACATTTACAATGTTATACAAGCTTTACACTCACTACTTTACATTGTAGCAAAGTGTCATTTCTTCAGTGTTGTCACATGAAAAGATAGAATAAAATATTTACAAAAATGTGAGGGGTGTGCTCACTTTTGTGAGATACTGTATGTCTGGTTGCTAAGGAGGGGGCCAGGAAGCTGTCAGCCACGTCCTTAACAGCCGATGAGTCATCAGCTGTCAGCAAGGTTCCCCGCTGACAGCTGAATGTAAAAAAAATAAAAATTGCTGGCAAAAAAAATCATGAAAAAAATGGCGCGGGGATACCAGACCCTTTGGGTCTAGTATGGATTCAGAGGGTACCCCCTCATGCCAAAATTTTTTAAAAAATGGCGTGGGGTCCGCCCCAAAATCCTCACCATACCCTTATCCGAACATGCAGTCCGACAGGTCAGGAAAGGGAGGGGACGACCAAGTGCCCCCCCCTGAACCATACCAGGCCACATGCCCTCAACATGGGGGGTTGGGTGCTTTGGGGCAGGGGGGCTCTGTGCCCCCCACCCCAAAGCACTGTGCCCCCATGTTGATGGGGACAACCCTGGCCAGTGGTTGTCATGGTCTGCTTGCTGTGGGGGCACTCAGCAGGAGGGAAGGGTCAGTGTCGCTGATGGCGGGAGTGCGGATGAGGGACCTGAGATGAGGAGGATATGGGCTACTCTATGCAAAACCACTGCACAGAGCAGGTAAGTATGACATGTTTGTTATTTTTAAACGACAAAAAAAAAACCAAGACTTTAATATCACTTTAATGCATTCCCTGCAGTAAGGTACAAAATGTTTAGGTAGCAGTATGCCCCCCATATTTACCTGAATCCTCACCCAATCTGTGCTGTGGCCATCTGGAGTGGCTCTCTCCCTTCTTCTTAGGCCTTTTAAAGCTGCGTTTTTAAAGCTGTTTCTACAGCTTAAAAATGCCTCTCCATGTTATTCAATGGCTTCATACACACACAAACATTTTTGAGCTGTAAGTGGCATAGGCGTTTTTAAGCTGTAGAAAAAAACCAGGACCAGCACGTTCTGAAGCTGCAGCGCTAAAGCTGTTTTGACGCTGACACTGGTAAAATCTCAAAAACGCGGCTTAACATTGTATACACAGCGTTAAGCCTCGTCATGCGTTTCTCTACCTCTATTCAAAATCAATGGTTCCCTATGGGAGCGCAATGATTTGAAAAGAAGTCGCACCAGAAGTCGGATCATGCTGAAGATCTTGAAGGGGAACCCTCGCCAAAATGAAAAAACAAATTGCACCGCAAGTTGGCTCATCATGATCCGACTTCAGGCGCGACTTTTATGCAAATCAATAGGCTTCCATAGGGAACCACTGATTTTGAATAGACAGAGAAACGCGGCTTAAACGGTGTTAAAATTGTGTTTTTAACGCAGCTTTTTTCCTGGTGTCGGTATTAGCTTTTTCATAACGCCCATGTGTATGTAGCCTTACTCTCACAGGCTTGGCTTGGAGCCATTGGCTCCCTCTGATGTCAGTCAAATCCTATGACAAGGGAGCGGGGAGTAGGGCCGAGCTGTACTGTTTGTGTCTATAGAGCGAGCCCGCAGGGGGGAACACTAAGAAGAGGAGGAGCAAGGAGTGCCGATGAGGGACCCGAGAAGAATTCCATTGCACAGAGCAGGTAAGTATAAACCTGTTTGTTATTTTAAAAAAAAAATAGAGTTTACAATCACTTTAAATGAAAAGAAATACAATAAAAAAGGGTAAATACAGTATTTTTGGTAATTGATATGATACACTGTGCTTTAGAAAAACAAATGTCATTCGGTTAGGTCTACTTTAGGCATATTGTGGTAACTTTTATAACGCTCTTCCCCAAAGAGTCTTATCTAGGATCTGCTAATGCATACTTACTTATGTTGAGAAAGTTTTTACAACTTTTATTCATACAGTTAGGTAACCATTTCATAATGAAAAGCATACTGTAGCATTAAGCCTTCTTATGTCCAGTTACTGCACAATTAATAAGAGACAGAACCAGTATATAATGAGGAGCGATTTTCATACAAGTCATTGACTTCCATCTTAGTGTCTCATGTTAGCAAGTCAACAATGTGGCATGAATAGATCACATGTGTTCACAGATGACAATACTTACTAAGAAAAGTGTCTGCTGCTCTCTCCAGTAACATTTTATTCATCTAAGCTGCAAGTATTCGAAGGAGAGACATGCTTATCGATTCCTTCTATCATGGCATAATTTGTTGGGAAGGATGTTCACCTGTATTATTACTGAAGGAGCCTCTGGAGCAGTATGAACTTTTTGTGTTTCAGAGGGATAGGAGCTATCATTTTCTGTGGGCAGGGTGCCACCCCTTGTAATATTGCAATCATCCTACCTTGTATATAATTTGTTGCTCTGCTCCTTCCCATATCATTCATTGAGATCTACAGAAGGCAAACATTTCTAATAAGGAGTTTCTTTTCTCTTCTGGTCGTGCATTAACCAGTAACGATGATGGAGATGTGTAGTGGGGCATTCACACGAGCATTTGCTGCAGAACTGTTGGGAACTTCAATATTTGTCTTCTTTGGACTTGGTTCAACATTGACTTGGCCATCGCAACTTCCAACAATCTTGCAGATATCCTTCACTTTTGGTCTGGGCATTGGTACGCTTGTCCAGTCCATTGGGCATATCAGTGGTGCACATCTTAATCCAGCTGTGACTGTGGCATTCCTGGTGTCATCTCAGATTTCCTTGTTTCGTGCAGTTTGTTATGTCTGTGCCCAACTGTTGGGTGCTGCGATTGGAGCTGGCTTGCTATATGAATTTACTCCTGAAGAATTTCATGGAAGCTTTGGTGTTAATGGGGTAAGTTTTTGTGATGGAAAGGCAATGGATAATAGCAGGGATGCATTTGTAATTATGTATTGCATTCATGTATATAGTTCCAGTAAATTCCACAATTTCTACCAAAATAAGCTTAAACAATACATTTCTTCTGCAGTCAGTCAAGCACAAACTGAGCTAAATTAGGCAGAAACTAAACTAAAGTTTACAAGGGTACCATTGTGCTTTTGGGTTGTGGCAGAAAACCAGTGCACTTACAAGAAACCTACATAAAAACGAACCCTTAGTGCAAGACTAAATTCGGACTAGTGTAATATACAAACTATTGGTCCATAAATCTGGTTATAGTTCCTCTGAAAATCAATGTGCACTGACAAATTGGTCAAGGTTCAATAACATAAAAAAGATTAGAGGCATCAAATACATATGGTGACTACCATTGCTGATCTCCTTCTATTATTCTTATTATTATTATACAGGATTTATATAGCGCCAACAGTTTACGCAGCGCTTTACAACTTGAGGGTAGGCAGTACAAATACAATACACTTAAATATAGTAGGAATCAGAGGGCCCTGCTCATTACAGCTTACAATCTAAGAGGGAAGGTCAAGAGATACAAGAGGTAATAACTGTGGGGGATGTGCTGATGGAGAAGATAAATGTACAGTTGTTAGGTGGGAGCCAGATAGGCTTCCCTGAAGAGATGAGTTTTCAGGGATCGTCTGAAGGTGGACAAAGTAGGAGAAAGTCAGACAGATTGGGGTAGAGCATTCCAGAGGATGGGAGAGGCTGTGGCAAAGTCCTGGAGGCGAGCATGGGATGAGATGACAAGGGAGCTAGAGAGCAGGAGGTCTTGGGAAGAGCAAAGAGATCGATTTGGTTGGTATTTTGAGACCAGGTTAGTGATGTAGCTGGGGGCCAGGTTGTGGATGGCTTTATAGTTTATTGTTAGTATCTTGAATTTAATTCGTTGATGAGTGGCAGCCAATGGAGGGGTTGACATAGGGGTGTAGCAGACGCCAAGCAGTTTTTAAGGTGGATGAGCCTGTCGGCAGCGTTCATAATGGACTGAAGTGGGGATAGCCTATTTAGAGGTAATATCACTTTCCTAGCTGTCTGGTCTAATTTCTTAGTCACTGATCCAAAGCATGTATGCAGAACCAGAACAAGGGGGTAGGGGAGGCAGGAGGGGTGGTTGCCCCAGGTGCAGGGAACTCATGTGGTGGGGAGGGGTCACAGGGTGAGTGTGAGTTTCCACCGCTACAGTGCTGAGAACTTGCTTCAGGAGCAGTGACAGTAAACTCTACCTACAGGAGTAGTGTCAGCAGCAGAAAGGAGGAGAGACCTGATCCTGCTGCTAGGACCGTAAATTTGGGGGATGTGGGATTTCAGCTAGGGGGGGTATTTTTTTTTTGGGAGGGGATTGGTGCTATGAGGGGGGAATAGAGGGGGATTTTAACTAGCCTGGGGGGGGGGGGGGGGGTGCAAATATTTGTGCTGGGAGGGAAGGG
>BLSH010060494.1:16877-40954 GCA_018402905.1 Glandirana rugosa
GTACAAACGTAATCTTCCGACCTCCCTTGTCTTCCCTTACCTTACGTTAAATAAAAACACTACGTTGCAAAAAGACTTTTGTGATCTATAAACTGTCAGTACTGACAGAAGACGAAAATATTAGAGCTGCATTGTATTTTGGGGGAAGGGGGTAGGGAGGGATGTTCACATATTGGGGGAAGGGGAGTTAGGGGGTGGGTAGGTTATCATTTCCACCATGGGCACTAGAGTCCTGCGCTGCAGGTATGGTGAAAGTCACGTCAAACTCCTCACTTGCATACTTGCACCATGGTTGAGTTAGAAATGATAAAAGCAGAAGACAGTCATGACTGTCAAATATCTAGTGTTTTCAGAAAAACGTTGCATCACAAAAATAAATTGCATTCCATTCCCTTCTGTTCCCTCCAGCCTTCTAATGCAAACATGGTGCAGGCTGTAGGCTACTGAGAAATCAACTACAACCTAACTAGTGTATCTGTTGGGAAATATGCAGATTAATGGTTACTGCAACTACAGAGATCAATGATTTATTTAAACTTCATTTACAAATTGATATATGTAAATACGTTAACGTCTATAGTCTGAGCACAGGTCCACTTTAAAAAGTAAACCTGTAATCTGCCTATGCATTCCCAGTAACATATAACTATAACTTTAGAGCTGCAATTTTGCAACTTTTATACAGCCTTATAGACCCAACATCGGCTGCACCCTCTACCTCCAGTGGTTTTCTTATTGTGTATAGAGTGCCTATAATGAAATGTTTCAAAGCAGAAACCAGTAATCATTGCAAACACAATAGGAACATCCAGCTGCAATTCAAAAATAAATAAATGCTAGAAAAGCCATTTTAAAAATGTGCCTCGGTTCCGAATATTCCCAATATAAACATATAACATTTGAAACATTTTCTTCATTTCTTTTGTGGCTATAAACCTGTGTGTAGTTAAATAATGCATTTTTCCCCACATTACAGGAAAAAAAAGTCAAATATATTTTTAGTCTAGTTAATAAAGTGAAACTGTATCTGCTCCAGTGATATGTGTCTGGAGCTTTGAGCTAATGCGATTTGCCTGCACTTCATAAACTAATGTCTTGGAAAATATTGTTGAACTAAGAAGAAATCATAAAAAAGATAACAATAAAAGATGAAAAAGAAACACTGCCAAATGCGGAATATATTTCTTAAAGGAGGATGAAGAGCATATTTTAATAAATGCTGGGGAGCAATGGCAGATCTCTTGGGCAATGCTCTCTCTAAAAATGACTATAGACATAAAAGCATATTCACCTGATCCGGCCGTTATACAATTTTAGGTTGTATGTCTGTAGGTCTTCATTGTTACCCTCCTGGCTATGATCTGAGAAAGTCCATCACTTGCCTATTGTTTTTTTGGACACAGGGCTTCAATGCAGGTACAAATATTCATGTCACGCAGCAAGATTGTGATTGCCAATTGGGCCAAGATTGGGCCATTAACATGCATGCTTGTACCAGCTGAACGTACTTATTTTTACACAGCACAGGGCTTAGTGGTTAGCATTGCAGCATTAGGGTCACCAGTTCAAATACCAATCTCAACCCTACCTACATGGAGTTTGTATAGTGCCTTGAAAAAGTATTCATACAAAATTTTCCACATTTTGTCATGTTACAGCCAAAAACGCAAGTTTATTTTATTGGGATTTTATGTGATAGGCCAACACAAAGTGGCACATTACTGTGAAGTGATAGGAAAATGATACATGATTTTCAGCATTTTTTACAAATAAATATGTGAAAAGAGTAGCATGCATTTGTATTCAGCCCCCCTGAGTCAATACTTTGTAGAACCACCTTTCGCTGCAATTACAGCTTTAAGTCTTTTTGGGGATGTCTCTACCAGCTGGGCACATCTAGAGAGTGAAATTTTTGCCCATTCTTCTTTTCAAAATAGCTCAAGCTCTGTTGGATTGGATGGAGAGAGTCTGTGAACAGCAATTTTCAAGTCGTGCCACAGATTCTCAATTGGATTTATGTCTGGACTTTGACTGGGCCATTCTAACACATGGATATGCATTGATCTAAACCACTCCATTGTAGCTCTGGCTGTATGTTTAGGGTGGTTGTCCTGCTGGAAGGTGAACCTCTGTCCCAGTCTCACGTCTTTTGCAGACTCTAACAGGTTTTCTTCTATGATTGCCCTGTATTTGGCTCCATCCATCCTCCCATCAACTCTGACCAGCTTCCCTGTCCCTGCTGAAGAAAAGCATCCCGACAATATGATGCTACCACCACTATTTTTCACGGTGGGGATGTTGTGTTCAAGGTGATGTGCAGTGTTAGTTTTCCTTTTAGGCCAAAAAGTTCAATTTTGGTCTCATCTGACCAGAGCACCTTCTTCCACATGTTTTCTGTGTCCCCCACATGGCTTCTCGCAAACTGCAAATGGGACTTCTTATGGCTTTCTTTCAACAATGGCTTTCTTCTAGCCACTCTTCCATAAATGCCAGATTTCTGGAGTGCATGTCTAATAGATGTCCTGTGGACAGATTCTCCTACCCGAGATGTGAATCTCTGCAGCTCCTCCAGAGTTACCATGGGCCATTTGGCTGCTTCTCTGATGAATGTTCTCCTTGCCCGGCCTGTCAGTTTAGGTGGACGGCCATGTCTGGGTAGGTTTGTAGTTGTGCTATACTCTTTTTCCATTTTCGGATGATGGATTGAACAGTGCTCCATATGAAGTTCAAAGCTTGGGATATGTTTCAAAAACCTAACCCTGCTTTAAACTTCTCCACAACTTTATCCCTGACCTGCCTGGTGTGTTCCTTGGCCTTCATTATGCTGTTTGTTTACTAAGATTCTCTAAAAAACCACTGTGGGGTTCACATAACAGCTGTATTTATACTGAGATTAAATTACACACAGGTGGACTATATTTACTAATTAGGTGACTCTTGAAAACAATTGGTTCCACTAGATTTTAGTTAGGGATATCAGAGAAAAGGGGGCTGAATACAAATGCACGTCACACTTTTCATATATTTATTTGTAATAAAATGGGAAAACTCTTTATCATTTTCCTTCCACTTCACAATTATGTGCCACTTTGTGTTGGTCTATCTCATAAAATCCCAATAAAATACATTTATGCTTTTGGTTGTAACATAACGAAATGTGGAAAATTTCAAGGGGTGTTAATACTTTTTCAAGGCACTGAATGTTCTTCCTGTGTTTGCATAGGTTTCCTCCCACACTCCAAAGACATGATGGTAGGCAAAATGGCGCTAGTATGCATGGGAAGCAGGGACCTTAAAATTGCAAGCTCCTTGAGGGTAGGGACTGATTTGATTGTACAATATATATATATATATATATATATATATATATATATATATATATATAGTATCTCACAAAAGTGAGTACCCCCCTCGCCTTTTTGTAAATATTTTATTATATCTTTTCATATGACACCACTGAAGAAATTACACTTTGCTACAATGTAAAGTAGTGAGTTTACAGCTTATACAACAGTGTACATTTGCTGTCCCCTCAAAATAACTCAACACACAGCCATTAAAGTCTAAACTGCTGGCAACAAAAGTGAGTACACCCCTAAGTGAAAATGTCCAAATTGGGCCCAAGGTGTCAATATTTTGTGTAGCCACCATTATTTTCTAGCACTACCTGAACCCTCTTAGGCATATAGTTCACCAGACCTTCACAGGTTGCCACTGGAGTCCTCTTCCACTTCAAATACCCGTTTTGGAGTTAACCAGAATAAGACTTTTATCTGAACAAAAATACAGGCTTATATACACTTGAGAAAGACATTCCCCCATCCTGATCAGATTACCCTAACAAGACAACTGTAACCAGAAACATAAATTACCATGAGCTAATTAACTAGTCATTTAACCAGCCTAGGTGACTCAGAGACTTGTAGTCTTCTAGCTCAGAAGGCAATAGCTGAGTTAATTAGCACAATAAACAATGGGTGAAAGACCTTTAGAAGCCACACTAGCCTACTTACAATAAATATATTATAGCAGGCAATACCAGACAGGTGGCTTGAGTTGATGACATCAGCGTCCGCTTTGAGTCCCACAGTGTGAAACAGTCATTATTGGCAGTGAGGCAGTTAGGCCCTACACAGGGACCTGAGGCCTAGAGACCCAGAATCTGTGTGTCTTGGGGAGACATGGACTTCAATCCAAAGTAACATTATCACAAGGGTCTCCCAGGCATACACCTCACCAAGAGTAGTGTTCCTTAAAACCCAAGGCCCATAATCAGTAGGTAAGAGGCTAGCATTCTGTCCCCTCCAAAAGCCTCTGTCCTGGGTGAGTCTATCACAAGGTCTAATAAGTCTTGACCATAACCCTCAGGGAGATTGCTCAGGCGCTGATAGACTCCTATAGATA
This sequence comes from Glandirana rugosa, assembly GCA_018402905.1. Taxonomy (NCBI): domain Eukaryota; kingdom Metazoa; phylum Chordata; class Amphibia; order Anura; family Ranidae; genus Glandirana; species Glandirana rugosa. The sequence goes on from BLSH010060494.1 coordinate 21,282, forward strand.
TCAAGACCAATGGTCTTCCTCCAGATTGACCTCCCCAAACATCCTAGACGGAAGTATGAAAGGAAAAAAATGCTCCAATAGTGTAAAACCTTCCAGGTATTTTATAAAATGTTAAAATTGCACGTACACAGCTGTGTAGATAAAAACGCCAAACACTGTACAGTAATCTCGCCGGCAACACATTCACACCTGCACTTCTGGGACTGGAAGGGACATGATGAGGTCAGCACACAGCTCCACCCAGTTGTACAATATACTGTATGTAAAATGCTGCGTAAATTGCTGGCAATATATAAATACCTGGAATAAATAAATACACTATTTATATAGTGCTTGGCCTAGCATTTTCACAAGTAAATAATAGCAGTTGGTCAGGAAAATCTATTCCAGTTTACCACCAAATCAATTGTCCCATGTTTATGTAGCACACACTACCTGTAGGTAGGTGTTAGAAGTAAGTATTTTGTTAGGTAAGATACATTTAGCCAGGCCTGGTGAGTTTGTAGGCCTGGTTGTTTTGATTCTGGGCTGGGAGTGGCTCAGGTAGGACTGGGGCAGTCAATAGACTCTCCTACCTTCTCCTGGAAAGCACTTGAACTTTCCAGAGTGAGGGTGGGACAGGAGGTGTCATCATCTGGAGTGTCATGGGAAGCCCTGACCAATCCCCAATCTGGATTGGCAGGGGGCAGGCCTTCTCATATACTCAGGACTGGGTCAGTCTGAGAGGAGTTCGGTGATGGAGCTGTGGAGTTACAGAGAAGTGATAGTGTGGAGGCTGTGTGGTGAGGGGGGGGGGTGAATCTGGCCAGGGAGAGCTCGGGTGTAGCCAGGAAGTGGAAGATCCTGGTGGCAGACACAAGGGAGCAGAAAAGACAGAGGAGAAAGAGAGCACTATCTGGAGAGATCTCTGGGAGGAACTACAAGTCACAGTGGTGAGTGACACACAAGCTGGGGAAACTGTAGAAACATGCCGGAGCAGATTGGGGTGAGAGACAGTCTGAGGAGGATGCTGAAGTCAGTCAGGAACTGTGGTGTCATGTTGGCAGTGGAGAGGACCGGTGCAGCCAGGAGGGCTGGTGGGGTCCTGAAGAGGATGGGCTGGGAGCAGTAGTCCATCAGGCCAACTAGCACAGTAGAACTGTTCTTTTTGTCTACACAACAGGGATCCACTATCCCTACCCATAATGGGTGGAGAGGAGGCCATGCTAATCTGCGGCAGGCCTCACATGTGCTAGCTGGGCCAGAGGTGAAGAGAAAATGGAGGCTGGTAAATTTCCTTCCAGGCCTCAAGAGTAATGCAAGCAATGTGCAGGAGTGAGGGAAAGGAGTGTAATGCAGCAAGTGATGAGCTGGACGAAGATGGAGTTGGATATACATAGTTCAGTCCGGACGATGAACTAATTCTCTGGGGCATCCCACAACATCCCAATCCCTATCCAAGTTATTTCCCTCAAATAAAATAACAAAACAAAGTTCCAGCCTGCTTACTGACTCTGGATGCGGTATGGATGTGATTAAGGGCAATGTGAACCACAACTTCCAGCCACTCCCAAGGCTACCTTTTTGAAAAACTAAAGTTAGAAAGAATTTAAGGCTGGGTTCACACTTGATTCAGATGTGGCTGACATCAGGGGTCCGGTGCATCCCTGTTCTCTGTTTCAGGGATGAATCAGGACTGAATTTTTGTCTGAATTCAGACTTGAAACTGAGCCAAAGATGCACAGGACCCATTAGAGAATCCGCTCTGCAGCCATCCTGGAGATGTGTGAACTGGCTCCATTGAGAGCCAATCACAGTCTCCTGACATGCGAATTGGATGTGGAGAAACCCATCCAATTCACATAAGTGTGAACCCAGCCTTAGGTCAACATCAATCAGCACCGTCCAGCTGCCATAGACTGACACACTGGACACTAAAATGCCAAGAGGCACACAGGGCAGCTCTATTGTCCCCATGTGCAAGGGGGATAATACCATAGAAGTGTGCAGCCTATTGCATTAGGTTGTGCACCCCAGAGCACAAATACACATGCGTGTATATCAGTGGAGCAGGGGACGGTGTCAGTAGAGCAAAGATTGGTGTCAATAGGGCAGTGGACGGTGTCGGTAGTTTTTTATTTTTAGTATTGTTTACAATTTAATTTTTTTCAGTATTGTTTTACAATATTATTATTTTTTTTTTATATTTTTTTAGGAGCCCCTTTGGGGGCTTTGGTGACATATCAAGGGTCTAAACAGACTTTTGATGTCCCACTTTTGAGACAGACAGGGAGTGAGGACAGATTTTCTGCAGTCCTTTTTTCTGTAGCCTCAGCTGCAGGGGGGAGTGAATGAATGGGAAGTGCTCTGTGCTGAGTGGCTTCCTGTTCATTCACAAACTGAAGCATAGTAAACATACAGTAGTTTACTATGTTTCAGTTAAGAATGAACACAGCAGCAAACAGTACAGATCACTCACTGTGTTCATTCAGAAAAGGAAGGGGCCTGTAAATGAAATATTTATATTACTGGCCCCTTCCTCTGCTCTACATCCTGAAACATCCCCCGCAGCAGCCGGCAGGAGAGGAGAGGGGGGAAGCTGGCAGCACTGCAGGGGGAAGACAGAGGGGGGCAGAAAGCAGGGGCAATCAGCAGTGCACGGGGTTATTAGGGTGTTCCCAGGCACACCTGGCACACCCTGTGCACACGCCTATAGATAATACATATATATATATATATATAGAGAGAGAGAGAGAGAGAGAGAAAGAGAGAGAGTAAAATAGTGATTTCTGTAAAAATAGTGATTTCTTTTAGATTAATAAATTGGGTTCTCATGAGTAATATATTAGCTCATAAAATGGTCACCACTCGAAATTGCTTGTAGACATATGCCTGGCACTAAATTTTAATAGTTTATGTTTACCTTACTTTTATTTGCAGCCTTATCTGGCCAGCTCTTGGCAAATAATGCAGAAAAACTAAGAAGAAGAGGTCAGGGCCTCATAAAAAGAGTTACAAGCATACCTGAGAACTTGCTGAAATTGACCTGGAATTTTGAATTGGTTGCTAGGTTATTACTGGAATCCGGTAATTCTGCAAGGACATCCTGAAATGTTTGTAATCATGCAACATGCATGACGTTATTCTTGTGAGCCACACACACTGTGCTCTGCACTCATTGGGGTTGATTTACTAAAACTGGAGAGTGCAAAATCTGGTGACACTCTGCAAAGAGACCAATCAGCTTCCAATTAGAAAATCAGAAAGATCGAAAATCTGAAAATAAGAATGAAAATCCGTAAGACCGCTTGTTGTACGATCATCCGACCATTAGTATGTGCGATTAGAACAGCCTACGTGTGACAGTCGTACAACAGAGGTTGGATGAGCAGACTAGAAAACTTTGGTTGTACCAACAAGCGGTCGTACGACTGTTGTATCGAGTGTACAGAGAAGTTGGTAAAACAAGTTGTACTGTGCAAAACACGCATGCTCAGAAGTCAGGAATGCTTGGAAGTGTCCGTTCGTTCCTAATTCACAATTCGGCTTGCTCGTACGATCACTTAATGCATGTCAGTATGCGAGATACAACAGCCAACATACGATTTGGGCCGTTTGGTCGTATGATCGTCGCATTGTGTGTACGAGGCTTTAGTGAACGTAACGAATACTAATTCAAAATTACGAATTATCGAAAATAACGAATGTCGCATCTAAACGAATGGAACATAATGAATACAAATGCATCTGAAGTTATGAATTATCTAAATATCGAATACTGCATCTATACGTATGGAATAGGGTTGCACTGATACCACATTTTTGGCACTGAGTACGAGTACCGATACTTTACCTTAGGTAGTCGCCAATACCGATTACGGATACCTATTTTTTGGTCATGTGACCATTTTTTAAAGGGAATGAAGATTTCTATTAGTTTTCTTTAGGAAATTAAGAACTGGAACTCCAAAAGACTTATGAAACAAATAAAATGCTTTTATTTGCCTGTCAAAAAGTTCTGCAAGCTCAAATTGCACAGAACATGGTAAATAATGGCAATGGCATGTAAACATCTCAACAAGTTCACAATCAACCAAGTGCAATACAGTTCTGTAGTTTAGGCATAAGGAGGAGCAAGAACAGAACAGGAACTAGAACAGTATCATTCTGACTAAAAAACTCAAAAAGACATAGCCTTTTGTAAAAAATAAATAAAAATACAAAAAAAACAACAACAATATGTCATGTGTGCTTGTTTCTAGTACAACTTTTTACACATTTGTGAAAGAAACACATTTCACAGAACAAATGAATTATTTGTTCCAGGATGGAAAGGAGGATGTGTTATCACTTAGCAGCAGTAGCACTGCAGTAAGGCCTCATGCGCAATGCAGCTCAAAGCAGCTGATGGTGTTTGAGCTGCTTGAGCCATTTCTCTGCCTGTTAACTCCCCTCCATGTTGTTAGCCAATGCCTATGCTATGTGTCCATTGGCCAGGCATTGCAGACTATAGGTGTTTCAAGAGTTTAGTGACAGGCAGGCAGAAGAAACAATCCAAATGAAACCTAATGCCTCGTACACACGGGTCGACGATCGTATACAACAGGTCGTACGAACGACCGTTGTATGCTAAATCGACCGTTAGTACACGCGATTAGAACAGCCGACGTACGATGGTTGTACAATAGAAGCTGTATGAGCAGACTAGAAAACTTGGTAGTACCAATAAGCAGTCGTACGACCGTTGTATCGTATGTACGGAGAAATTGGTCCATTAGGCATTTTTTTCTGCCTGTAAACTTCCCTGCCACTAAACTCCTGGAAGACCTATAATGTGCAATGCATGCTTGGCCATAGACAGTTGGACAGATAGGCAGTTGAGGGGAGTTAACACAGAGAAATAGCTCAAACAGCTGAAACACCTGGAGCAGCTGCATTGTTCAACTGTGCATGATGCCTTGCCTTGAAAAAAGCTAAAATTTCAGAGAACAGAAATGTCATCATCATGACATCATGTTTAACCACTTCCTTACTGGGCACTTAAACCCCCCTCCTGCCCAGACCAATTTTTGGCTTTCAGCGCTGTCGCATTTTGAATGAGAATTGCGTGTTCGGGCGACGTTGTACCCACTTTTTTGGTGGTATTTGATCCCCTCTGCGTCAATTCTGATCGCCGCTATAAACAAACAAAGAGAGATGATTTTGAAAAAAACCTAATATTTTTTCCTTTTTGCTATAATAAATATCCAAAAAAAATAAAAAAAAATAAAAAAATGATTCAACAGTTTTGGCCAATATATATTCTTCTACATATTTTTGGTAAAAAAAAATCGCAATCGGCGTATATTGATTGGTTTGCGCAAAAGTTACCGCGTCTACAAACTATGGGAATTGATTTATGGTGTTTTTATTATTTTTTTTTTTTTACTAGTAATGGCGGCGATCTTTCGATTTTTATCGGGACTGCGATATTGGGGCGGTTATGTCGGACTTTTTTTGACACTTTTTTGGGACCAATGACATTTATACAGCGATCAGAAATTTAAATGTCCACTGATTACTATATAAATGTCATTGGCAGTGAAGGGGTTAACCAGCAGGGGACAGTGAAGGGGTTAACAATGTTCCCTGGGTGTGTTCTAACTGTGGGGGGGCGGGGCTGGTTGGGACATAACAGATCTAACTGATCCCAGTGACAGGGATCAGTAGATCTGGCATGTCCCCTGTCACAGAACGGAGAACCGCCGTGTTCACAACGGGGGTTCCCCGTTCTGCAGGTCTGACAGGGGATCGCGGGTCTCGGGCGGACATCGAGTCCGCCCGACCCGCGGGCATGGCCATGGACGTCCACCCGGCATTTCAGATCCGCGCTGGAGCCGTACTTTGGCTATAGCGCGGATCTGGACGGGTTAAACTGAGTTACTTACATCACATCAAGTCCACAACCCAAGTGCTGCAGCCTGCAATACAATACAGTTGGTTAAATAATATTAGGCATGAGGAGAAAGAACAGTACCTCAAGCACAATCATTATAGTAAGGTCATGCAAAATGCAGCTCAAAGCAGCTGCTTGCTCCTCCAAGCATTTCAGCTTTGCTCTGTCTGTTGACTCCCCCCTCCATGTTAGCCTATGTGACTGACTGCTGTCCATTGCACACTATATGCGCTTTCAGTCAAGTGACAGGGCAGTTTACAGGCAGCAAAGATAAACCTTAGATTTTTTTCTGCCAGTAAACTTTCATGACACTAAACTCCGGTGGAAACCGCATATAGTGTGACTTAGACTGACTGTGCAATGGACACATAGGGTAACTATGGAGGGGAGTTAACAGGGAGAGAAACAGCTCAAGCACCTGGAGGAGTAGCTGCATTGAGATGCATTGTCCAACTGTGCATGAATTTTTTTGCCTTGAAAAATCTCAGATTTCACAGAAAAAAATGTCATCATTGATGACGTGAGAACAGTTCAACTTCACAACCCAAGTGGCACAGTGCAATCCAGTAGTAGTTTAGTTAAATAATGTAAGACATGAGGAGGATGAACTAGAAGTTCTAGAACAGAACCTCAAAACTTACATTATTTTGTAAAAAAAAGTATAAACTTTTTTTTCAGAACCTTTTTTTTAGGAACTTCTTAAGAAACTTGTGAAAGAAAAAGATTTGTTCATTCAAGGATAGGAAGTACCAAGGGCTGCAGTAAGGTCTCATGCACAATACCAGCTGAAAGTAGCTGCTTCTCCTACAGCTCACAAAAAGTTGGAGCAGTTGCTTTGAGGATGAGCTGAAGCATGCAACTGTGCATGCATGATGCCTTGTGCAGTACCCGACAAGTGTTACTTTTCCAATTCAAATGCAAGTGTCAAGTTTTTTTAAGACACAGAAGAACCTCTGCATGTTCAGTTAGAAGGCGGTTTCTGGTGTCAGTCAGAATGTGTGACGCTGTACTGAACAATCTCTCACTTTCCACACTTCTGCAAGGAGCTGAAAGATATTTTGTGCCATTTGGCCCAGAGTGGGAAATCACAGGTTAATGACTGCCCAATACCTAAGAGGTTTGTCCGAACGAGGCACAGTGACCTCTCCAAAATATGCTTCCAGTTGTATGGTAGCAGCTGTGGGAGCACTGTTCTCAAATGTAGATGAACAAGCAATTTCTTGAAAAATACTGTCCACACTGCTGGTAGTAGTAATAGGGGACGTGGTACTTGACTGTTGGTCAGTGTGAAGCTTTTTGGCAGATGGTGGTTTGTCGGGTGTAGCTGCCTGCACAGATATTTCTTGGATTTTGAGCAGGAACATTTCTTTGGCCTGCCTGCCAGCATCTGCATTTGAGAGGAACCGATCTTTATATGTAGAAGAAGGAAAGGCAAGACAACAATGTCAATCATGCAAGGCCAGCAGGAACAACAACAACTGTGGAAGCTTGCTGTGGGCCCACTGCTATAAGTCAAGAAGCCAGGAGTGGCCCACTGGCACTGCTATAAGGGAAGGGGCCAGGAGTGGCCCACTGCTATAAGGGAAGGAGCCAGGAGTGATGTGGGGGGACCCAGCAAAAAGAGTTTGATCGGTTGGAAATTAAGCAACCAAAAACAGAGCAAGGTGTGATATATTAGTGGACAGTAGCAATTACCTACCTTGGATCGAGTAAGGTAGCGATGCAGTAGAGTGGGTTTTACTCCATGTCAAAGAAGCGTTACTACAAAGCAGCAAGCAACATGTTCTTCATCGTTTTAACACCGCGGTCCTCAACTATTTCTTTCGATAACTATTTCTGTAGCACTGTGATTGCAGGAATTACATCTGAGGCAAAAGAATCTGAACAACTCACATGCCGAGTCAATTCTTCAAAGGGAGCCAAGATGTTGATCATGTTTTCCATGAGATTCCACTGATTTGCAGTGATAGTTGCAGGCAGCTCATGTTCTGACACATATAATCCAATGGCCCACTTCTGCTCAATCAGAGACTGCAGCATGTAAAATGTACTGTTCCAGCGAGTCTGAACATCTTGTTGAAGTCTTTTCGGGGGTTGACCAAGTTGGAGCTGAATATCTTGCAGCCGAGAATATGCCAGGTTTGAATGTTTAAAGTGGCCAACTATTTTGCGCCCAACTACCATAGCATCCGTAATGCTGCGCTGTGATAAAAGACCCTCTGAGACAGCCAGCTGCAGTGCATGTGCCACACATGAAAGACTCTGAAGACCAGCAACTTCCACACCTTTTATCCTGGACTACCACATGGACAGAACTTTTGGGAATGGCCCAAATGTCAAGCATTTCTTCAAGTATGCTTGTTATAGCTTGGCCTGTGTGAGAGCCTTGAAATTTCTTTGCATGGAGCATGACTTGCTGAAGAGAGAAATTGCCATCAATCCATTGTGCAGTTAAGCTAAATACAGACACAGGACTTACACTACTGCTCCAAATGTCCGTGGTGAACTGATAGCCTTTATGTCCTCCTGCACTATGTTGGTAATGTGTTTCTTCACTGTGTTGTGTAATTGAGGCAAGATGACATCTGTGATGTAACAGCGACTGGAAATTTCATACTTAGGCTCCAAAAGATTCAGAAGTCTGCGAAAACCCACATTGTCAACTATTGATAGTGGCCGATCGTCAAGAACGATGAATTGGGTAACCGCCTCTGATATTTTCATAGCCCTTGGGTTATTCATGGAATATTTTTCACGTCTGGAAAGGGTTTGCTGCAGAGTCAGCTTCTGAGTGCCAGTGCTAGTGATGGTAAATTCTCCATGCTCAGTCTTGTGTTTCATTTTGAGGTGTTATATTAAATTACTGGTATTATAAGAATTAACTTTTCATCCTCCTCTTGATAATTTAGCAGAACAAAGTTTGCAGTCTGCAATGCGTGAGTTGATTTCACTAATTTTAAAATATTTCCAAACTGCTGACATTTTGCTGGCATCCCTTACACTGAAAGCCTGAAATAAATACGTCTCTGGGCAGGGGGAAAAAAAAGGAAAAAAAAAAAATAGGAGCATTTAGAAATGAAATGGTTTTTCAAACATTCACACGTGACACTTCTAACTCAGTAAGACAAACATCTGACATGATTTACAAAGATAATGGAAGATTGGAAATAAAGCTCTGCTGCACTTACCGATTGTCGTCGCTTGTTCTTCCTGCAGCCATGCGAGCATCCAGCATCTTACTATAGCAAAGTAACCCAGCTGGGAAAAGGAAATCCATCTGGTGTGCACTTGGGGTGTGGTAACAGAAGCAGAACGCTACAAAAAAAACAGACAGGATGTTCTTGAGAACCCAGCCGAGCCAGCAAAATAAAAACTGCACAATACCATGCGACTAGATGGACAAATGCTAGGCCAAGGTGCAAATTAAAAAAAAGGCATACAAAAATAAAATGCATTTGTACAAAAAAATAAAATAAACGCTTGCAGGCTGCAGCATGAAATTAATAGTCTAATTGTAAAGGAAAGGGTGCACATTGTATACACAGCTGGACATGGGACAATGGGACGCGTGATGTAAGCAAGAGACATGTGGGTGTGGGACAGTTTAACAGCCTGGTAACACGCACTGGCCTCCATGTTTTGTAATATGCACAGAGAGAGACATGCTGTGCTGTGGGTGAGGTAACACAGGTAAGTTACACCCTGACCTTCATGTAAGCTGAGAGAGACATGCTGTGTGTGGGACATGTAACAGGTAATGCTCACTGGCCACCATTTAAGCTGAGAGAGACATTCTGTGTGGGTGTGAGATATATAACAGGTCTGACACTGGCCGCCATGTAAGCTAGCTGAGAGAGACATGCTGTGTGGGTGTGGGACATGTACAGGTAACACTCACAGGCTGCAAAGACAGGAAAGGAGACATCAACTCACCGATCACCATGCGGGACATGGTGTAACTGCGCCGATCACCACTGACAGACAGCCTGGAGGAGACAGAGAGCAGCACAGCCAGAGACATGCGTCATGTAGCAGCACTCACCGCAAAACGGAGGGTCGGAAATCGTTATCTGCTCCCGGCATCCGCACCGCCGACATCACTTCTGTCCACTTCCGGTATTGTTTTCCGGTATCGGCCAATTTTCGTGAGTACCGATACTCGGTGCATCCCTAGTATGGAATGTAACAAGTTTGAATGCATCCGAAGTTACGAATCATCGAATTAACAAATACCGATCATAACAAATGATTTGGCAAAAAAAAAATAAATGAATGAAATAAAAAGGAAAAAAAAAAAAAAAATTTGGCAGTGCACATGTCTAAAATCTAATTTCACTGCCTAATTTGCCTGTTTGTTGCCTATTGTTACTATTGCTACCAGACCTCTGCTTTAAGCCCCTCCCACTTTTAAGGCAATTTGGCCATTGCCAGCATTTGGCTTAGCTTGCTATCATGTGCCACTGTTAGCCCCACGCACCACTCGGTCCCCATTTTTTCAAAATTGAGATTTTCAAAAGTTATGCTTACAACTCTAAGGCTCGGTTCACACTGCTGCGGTGCGAATTTTCTGCGAATTGAATACGATTGCGATGCGAGTTTTTTCAGTTCAGACACAAGTGCGATTTCTACATGTGTTGGTGCGAATCTACTGCAAAGCTGTAGCTGGAGTTGGAGGGAGAAGCTATCGCAGTGATGTGAAATTGCGATTTCAATCCGTGTTCTATTGTAGTCTATGGAGCTGAATTCGCAACGCACATCATCGTACAAGGATCAAACTCGCACAGGACCCTTTTTTTTCACTGATTAGATTCGCAACGCATCAGTGTGAACTGCACTGGTAGAACACTATGTTATTGAAGATGACTTGCGAAATTAATCTATCGCAACGCAATCTATTCATAGTACAGTTCGCAGCAGTGTGAACCTAGCCTTAAGCTCACATAATATGCAGCCATATTTTGGTCAGGGAGCTGTACACTGCAATGGTAGATACATGCAGAGCACAATGTCAATATTTTAAGTGTTACCTTTTTATTATAATTATATAACATTGTTGTCTAACAAACAGATGAAGGTTTTATCATATTAAGAGGTATATATGGAGCTGTCGACTTTTTTTTCATTAACCAAATACTGCCTAACACAGCAGAAATACACTCACTGGCCTGTTCAATTGCTTGGTAACACAAATTGCACATCAGCCAATCACATGACAGCAACTCAATGCATTTAGGCATCTAGATGTGGTGAAGACGACTTGCTGACGTTCAAACCAAGCATCAGAATGGGGAAGAAAGGGGATTTAAGTGTCTTTGAACGTGGCATGGTTGTTGATGGGTTGGTCTGAGTATTTCAAAAACTGCTGATCTACTGGGATTTTCACACACAACCATCTCTAGGGTTTATAGAGAATGGTCCAAAAAAGAGAAATAATCCAGTGAGTGGCAGGTGTGGATGAAAATGCCTTGTTGATGTCAGAGGTCAGAGGAGAATGAACAGAATGGTTCAAGATGATAGAAAGGCAGCAGTAACTCAAATAACCACTCATTACAACCAAGGTATGCAGAATACCATCTCTGAAAGCACAGCACATCCAATCTTGAAGCAGATGGGCTACAGCAGCAGAAGACCACACCAGGTGCCTCTCCTGCCAGTTAAGAACAGGAAACGGAGGCTATTATTCAAACATGCTCACCAAAATTGGACAATGGAAGATTGGAAAAATGTTGCCTGGTCTGTTGAGTCTCGATTTCAGCTACGACATTCAGATGGTAGGGTCAGAATTTGGGGTAAACAACATGAAAGCATGGATCCATCCTGCCTTGTATCAATGGTTTCACGCTAGTGGTGTAATGGTGTCGGGGATATTTTCTTGGCTCACTTTTGGCTCTGTAGTACCAATTGAGCATCGTTTAAATGCCTTGGCCTACCTGAGAATTGTTGCTGACCATGTCTATCCCTTTATGACTACAGTGTACCCATCTTCTGATGGCTCCTTCCAGCAGGATAATGCACCATGTCACAAAGCTCCAATCATCCCACCACTGGTTTCTTGAACATGACAATGAAGTCACTGTACTCCAATGGCCTCCATAGTCACCAGATCTCAAACCAGTAGAGCACCTTTGGGATGTGGTGAAACAGGAGATTCGCATCATGGATGTGCAGCCGACAAATCTGCAGCCACTGCGTGATGCCATTGTGTCATATGGACCAAAATCTCTGAGGAATGTTTCCAACACCTTGTTGAATCTATGTCACAAATAATTAAGGCAGTTCTGAAGGCAAAAGGGGGTCCAACCTGGTATTAGCAAGGTGTACCTAAAAAAAGTGGTTGGGGAGTGTATATTGGTGTAGACTGATAAATACAGGCATGGTTGAATAGGCTCAAAATGTAGTATAATTATAGCAAATATTGAGTAGAAATGTGGCATGTCCATTTTTTTAGCAATGGGCACCATATTTGCATCTGACTTTTACTGCTGCCATGTTAAAAAGTTGGTTTAACATTAAGGACTGTGAACATGCTACAGAAATCTTCTCAAGACTGCAGACATGCTACAGGTGACTGCCAAATCTGAATTGTAGCGTTTGATTGCCAAAAAGCAACTGCGGGCATGCCAAAGATGACTAATGGGGGAGTGCCACTATTTTATTGTTTTGTGGTGTCCAGGGATGCAGGCAGCAAGAGTATGTCCTAGGATTTCAATGTGCAGCGGCAAGCATCTTCTGTCAGTACTGCAGTCTTCTATGTTATATGTATATTCTAGTCCTTCCTACACAGGGATCAGTCTAGCATATCCATATTTGCAGACCAATCTGCCCCTGTACATCTGTGAGTCGTCTCTAACCAAAGCTTATCTCTTATCCCATCCATCCATCCATTATCCAGTAATAATAATTTTTGGCAACTCTCAGAATTAGGACACAGAAAAGAATGGCCTGTCATTTCAAAGGGATAGTTTTGAAATCATGAAGGTCATAATTATTTGCCATATTGTGCCTTGGAAATATGCTGCATTGCTTCCTTGTTTTAAAGTTAGATCCAGGATGAATAATGGTGGAATCTTAAATGTCACATGGAGCATCTAATTTTAGAAAGTCAGGAGTTTGTCAATACTTATAATTATAATGATTTGATGTTTATCACTGACTATTAAAATATCTTGCTTACTTGGTTGGATTGACGTATTGATGACCACTAGGCTGGTCATAATGAGGATCTAGCATCTATAAGGATCCAGTGTAATTGTAATTGTACAGTGAACGTGTACAATGTAATTATAAAGTACATTGGAGCTGGTTGTTTGCTGTAATATTATCACTGAATTCTCAGCCATTGTGTATGAGGAGGGAACTCTGAGAAAAGGAAGAATATCTGATAAAACAGCCTTTTTCAACCAGGGTACCCATGCACCCTGGGGTGTCTTTAGGTTTCTTCGGGGGTGCCTTGGCAAAATGCCTAAAAATGTACCCAACATTGTATACAAGCCAGTGGGTGGATGAAACCTGCCTTTTAGTTACACAAAGCCACAGGTTTTCATTGTACACCATTACAATCTTCTAGCTGCCAAGCACCTAACAACCAATGACATCATCAGTTGATAAGGAGGATGACGGTTTCTTGCATATCATCCTTGCTTGACTCTCCCTTGCCCCGCTTCATCAGCTTTGGGGTCTCATTGGCTAAGTGATGGAGAAAAACTGAGGGAGAAGAGAAATATTGGAATACTAGTCAGTACCTGTCACGTACCTGGTGGTGGAGTCTGACTTATTCAGTGGGCAACCTCTCTTACGAGCCTGATTTGGGAACCCCTGATAGAGTAGACAGGCGCTCGGGAGTGCAGGCAGGCACGAGGGTCAGACTGGGTCACTGGTGGTGGTGTGCTGGTCCGTGTGGAGCACGTGCAAGCAGAAGCGTAGTGGTGCAGGCCGGGTCAGTAACAGGCTGGCGGAGCAGTACAGAAGGATCAGGCTGGAGAGTAGTCGGGTGCAGGCAAAATTTGTTAACAGGCGGGCAGTGAGGTACAAGGGAGCAGGCAGAAGAGTGGTCATGGAAGCTGAGGTCAGTGCAGGTAGAGGTCAACAGCAGGGTCAAGACAAGCCAGGTCACAGGAACAGACAATCAGGATAACAGGTCGCTTCAGGAACACACAAACGCTGTAGAATGGACAGACTGGTGCTGTCTGCTTAAATGGCCACTATTGGCGACATTGCCATCGCATGCGCGTGTGCACAGGCAAGTGCCCATGCGCATAAGGAGCGCACGAGCGTGCACAAGCGCGCCCGTACGCGCACAGACGCGTGCACACGCTACGTATGCCCGCGCAAAGGCCGTCCAATGGCACGAGAAAGTTCCTTACAGTACCAGTTTGCAAAAGTGTATTTTGCTGTGGAAGAATAAATCACCTCTAACATTGGGTGTCCTACATGTATTAATGTCGCTGCATTATGTAAAACTAGTAGTTTTTACAATTTAGAATGGGGTGCCTCAAGACTGTCCATAATTTTGGAGGGTGCCTCAAGATTGTCCATAATTTTGGAGGGTGTCTCGAGATTGCCCATAGTTTTAAAGGGTGCCTTGACTGAATAAAGGTTGAGAGACACTGTGCTAAAATAAGTGAAGGTGATTAGAGTAAGAGGAAAGAAAAGAGGTGTAGAGATGTGGGGATGAAGAGAGAGAAGTAGAGACAGAGAGAAAAGGAGGTAAAGAAAGAAAAGAGCGAAATATGGAGAGAAAGAAAGAGAGGTAGAGAGAGAGAAGCGGAGAGAGGTAGAGAAAGAGTGAGAGGTGGAGAGAAAGAGAGTGAGAGAGAGAGACAGAGACAGAGAAAAAGAAGTACATAGAAAGAAACAGAGAGCGGTAAATAGAAAGATAGGTGCAGAGATAGAGATTGAGAAGTATAGAAAAGCAATGAACGAGCCATGGAGAGAAAGAAAGAGGTGGCGGGATAGAAAGAGAGAGGTGACGAGAGAGAAAGCGAGGGAGAGTGGTAGAGAGAAACAGAGAGGAAGGTAGAGGAAGACATAGATGGGACAGTGAAGTGAGCAACAAAAAAGGACCAAAAGAAAGAATGTGCTACAACAGAGCCATCTTCACAACCCATTGGGAAACTATTTATGGCCTTGTGTATGAGGAGGGAACTCTGAGAGAAGTAGGAATATCTGCTAAAAGAAGTGAAGGTGATTAAAGTAATAGAAAGGGAAAAGGGTTGAGAGATGTGAGGATGAAGAAAGAGAGAGAGTGAGAGAAGCCGCACAGGTATGAAGCTAGCCTTGACCTTGGCCCTCTCCTCTTCTGAGAGCGTCTTATTACTGTATATGCTAGCCCCTAACCTACCTACATAACCTTTTATGAAGCTGCTGGGGAGCAGTAAAAAGGAATATGATAAAATGTCAATTGAGTGACAGCTCTGACAATCAAATCCAAGATGGTGGCACCCAGCTCAGTCTTGGGGCTTTTTGGATGCCTTCGCAAGGGGGGCTTTTACAGGTAAATATGTATATAATATGTTAAATACAGATATAATCTTATGAGAAGATTGTCATTGAAATTAATGTTCTAGTCAAAAGGTCTCTTTAATACACAAGAAATGGCATTAGTAATCTAACCTGTTTCTGTAAAGTAAACATGAGGAAATTTAAGCGCATGTGAATATCGTTAGGGTTTGGAATATGATTTATAGTGTGAGTGTTTCTTTTCAGCCAAGCAACAATGCAACAGAAGGACAGGCCGTCACGGTGGAAATCATCTTAACGCTGCAACTTCTGCTCTGCATTTATGCCTCTACAGACAACAGGCGGGATGACAATGTAGGGTCACCTGCACTCTCCATAGGACTCTCAGTTGTGCTGGGTCACCTGGTTGGGGTAAATACTTATATTTATTACTTCTTGATAATATATTTAACATTTTTTTAAATGTCCAGATTGTCCAGTCTGTAGTTTAAACTAGTACTGAACTCAAAAAGATTGTTATAGGAAACGTTTATAAATATTAATTGCGACTAAACAGTAGCCTGAAAAGTATATTTTTTCTATCTAGAATTCCTCCTGAAAAATAGCAGTGTATTTCTGTGATGGGAGTCACCTTGGACAGGGGGCTTGTGGAACCCAGATTACCTCAGAGAGGTTTGGAGCCTCCTTGTCCAGCTCCCCTGGGCCCTGTTATATGCAAGTCACCCTGTGTCTATTAGGGGCACAGGGTGACCGAGAATCCCAGTCTGAGCTGCGCTGTCAGACTCACTGCACAACCACACCAGACTCAGCATTTCCTTTTAACACTGTTGGCCTGGATTCTGTATGTGTGGGGTTGCCCTTTCACTTTTGACATTGATATTCATGAACGGTATCCCTCAGGAAAATATGGAGATGGGTGATTTTGCCTTTTGGTCTGCTCCAGTATTGTGTATTGTATATATATATTGTATATTGTCTCATATACTGTTATAGACATTTTACTAAATTGTTTGAGGTGTGGCCATGCCCCATTGTGCTATTGTGCTTGTCTACCTTGGGAGCAAGGTATTATGGGATGTGTAGGTGTATGTGAATTGGCTGGGAGAGGGGAGGGGGGGGTTCCTCCAACAGCCCTCCCTGCTGATAATACTGTCTACTGTTGGATAGTTAAACACCCGTGTGTCTCTTGTTACCCCGCCCTGAATCATTATGCAAAGGGAGGGGGGACTGTCCCCTGACTGTATACCCCTGTGTACCTTTGTTTCAATAAACAGGGACCTTGGATCATGTTGGTTCTGGACAAAGGAAGCAAATTCTTGTTGAGGATGGAGGTCCATGACAATGGTTGGCAGCGTGCTTCATGGCTGTGAACACGTCCAAACCACCACCAAGATTCAAGGTCGGGATAGCAGACTTTGGTCGTCCCAGATATGGATCTGGCATCAGAGTTGCAGGAGCTTCTGCGGAGACCCCTTTAAGAAATCCCCAGGACTGTGTCTGTGGATCAGTACCTGGAGATGAGGGTGCAGGTCTGGATCGGAGCCCTGCAGGTCGCTGGTAGACACCAGGGCAAGTGCTTTCCAACCACAGAGCAGTGAGCCAGTGACCAATGGGAGTTGCGGATGCCATTCCTGGGAAAGCAGCCCCAGGAGCAATGGGTGTCTGAGTTGGACAGGTTGGTCCAACAGGAGATATAGCTGGACAATTGGTATCAAGTTCTGCAATGGCATGCAGAGGAATATTTAGGGGAGACAACAGAATGCTCTCTCGAGGGATATGACTTTGGCGGCCCTGAATAGCTGTGGGAGAGCCTTAGAGATGGTTTTGTGTTTGGCGAAAGAGATCCTACTCTTGAGGACCTATAAGATTATATAGAGGCTATGCTTGGTCTTGCAGGGGTCTCAGAGCTTAAACCGGACTTTGACAATTTGCTAAGGAAAGAACAGCATCTGGAAAGGGCATACAGGAAACTGCTAGAACACATTCAGCAGCATGCCCTAGATTTAGGAATGGGAACTTTATAGATTGCCGTCCCCAAAGCTGAAGTGCTGACAACAGGGCAGAACTTTGCTAACCTCTGCCCAGCACCAACAACATATTCTGGGTTCTACAGACAGGAGATGATGAACCTCAGTCCCTAGAGAGCAGTTCCAGAGACTGGGGATTTAATAGACTTCTCTGCTGAGGAAGAACAACCTGGTGAGCCTCAAGCAGAAGAGATGGCATCAGGGCCAAACTTCACTGAGCTCTGCACAGCACCAATAACATCTTCTTCGTTCTACGGACAGGAGATGGTGAACCTCTATCCCCAGACACCAGTTCAAGAGACTGGGGAGTTATTAGATTTTTCTGCAGAGGAGGAACAACCCAGTGAGCCTCCAGCAGAAGAGCTGGCTTTAGAGTATGGCACTGTTGACCTATGCATTCAACAATCAGGGACCATGATGTGGAAGGCCAATGTGCAAGGCCAATGACTTTTCAATTTGCTTCCCAGTGGAACAACTGGCAGCTGGGCAGAACGCTACTGGCCTCTGTCCACAACAATCAACAATCAACTCGGCTGGAGCTCCAGGGAGAGAATGCAATCGGCACCCCACAACTGCAGATTGAGCAGGTGTTAGTGAATGGGGCTGCAATCTCCACTGACAGAAACCCAGCAGTAGTGCTGGCAACAGGGCAGAATGCTGCTGGCCTCTGCCCTCAGCTAACAGAAGATGGAGTTCCTGTGAAAGTGGATGGGACTTAGGTCTCTACTGACACAAGCCCAGAAAATGATCCGGCACTGAGACAGAAGGATATAAGCCATGCTTTGCCAGCACTGGGGGATTGGCATCTAGTAAACCTGCATGGGACTACAGACTCCACCTGTATACCTCAGGGATGCTGGACAGTCAGCCCAGATCCCCAACAGCATGATGGAGTGAGTCCAGCCACCCTTCTTTCCAGTGGCTGAAAGGACTCCAGGGAGAAGGACCAGTCTACACTTCTCCCGCGTGGTGGGTATGTTCGACAAGAGAGGCAGAGTTTGGCTGGGTGAGTAATGCTCTGTTTGGAACCATTTGTTTGGGGTACTGTGTGGGTACAGACATTGGGGGACTGGAACTATGGACTAACTTCAGAGTCAACCTGTCTGGGGTCTCCTCCTGTGTTAGCCCCCTGCCAACGTGAATCACTTTGGACGGGGGGCTTGTGGAACCCAGATTACCTCAGAGAGGTTTGGAGGCTCCTTGTCCAGCTCCCCCGGACCCGGTTATGTGTAAGTCACACTGTGTCTATTAGGGGCACAGGGTGACCGAGAACCCTAGTCTGATCTGCGCTGGGCAGACTCACCACACAACTACACCAGACTCAGCATTTCCTTTTAACACTGTTGGCCTGGATTCTGTGTGTGTGGTTTGTGCTGAAAGAGTGAGGGGGGCATTTTCACTTGTGACATTGATATTCATGAATGGTATCCCTCAGTAAAATATGGAGATGGATGATTTTGCCTTTCGGACTGCTGGAGTATTGTGTATTGTATATACAGTATCTCACAAAAGTAGTACACCCCTCACATGTTTGTAAATATTTTATTATATCTTTTCATGTGACAACACTGAAGAAATGGCACTTTGCTACAATGTAAAGTAATGAGTGTACAGCTTGTATAACAGTGCAAATTTGCTGTCCCCTCAAAACAACTCAACACACAGCCTTTAATTTCTAAACCACTGGCAACAAAAGTGAGTACACCCCTAAGTGAAAATGTCCAAATTTTCCCAATTAGCCATTTTCCATCCCCGGGTCACATGTGACTTGTTAGCCTTACAAGGTCTCAGGTGTGAATGGGGAGCAAGTGTGTTAAATTTGGTGTTATCACTCTCTCATACTGGTCACTGGAAGTTCAACATGGCACCTCATGGCAAAGAACTCTCTGAGGATCTGAAAAAAAGAATTGTTGCTCTACACAAAGATGGCCTAGGCTATAAGAAGATTGCCAAGACCCTAAAACTGAGCTGCAGCACGGTGGCCAAGACCATACAGCGGTTTAACAGGACAGGTTCCCCTAAGAACAGGCCTTGCATTGGTAGACCAAAGAAGTTGAGTGCACGTGCTCAGCGTCATATCCAGAGGTTGTCTTTGGGAAATAGATGTATGAGTGCTGCCTGCATTTCTGCAGAGGTTGAAGGGGTGGGGGGTCAGCCTGTCAGTGCTCAGACCATACGCCACATACTGCATCAAATTGATCTGCATGGCTGTTGTCCCAGAAGAAGACTCTTCTAAAGATGATGCACAAGAAAGCACACAAAGTTTACTGAAG
>BLSH010060494.1:40964-53128 GCA_018402905.1 Glandirana rugosa
TATGGTCTTGGCCACCGTGCTGCACCTCATGGCAAAGAACTCTCTGAGGATCTGAAAAAAAGAATTGTTGCTCTACACAAAGATGGCCTAGGCTATAAGAAGATTGCCAAGACCCTAAAACTGAGCTGCAGCACGGTGGCCAAGACCATACAGCGGTTTAACAGGACAGGTTCCCCTAAGAACAGGCCTTGCATTGGTAGACCAAAGAAGTTGAGTGCACGTGCTCAGCGTCATATCCAGAGGTTGTCTTTGGGAAATAGATGTATGAGTGCTGCCTGCATTTCTGCAGAGGTTGAAGGGGTGGGGGGTCAGCCTGTCAGTGCTCAGACCATACGCCACATACTGCATCAAATTGATCTGCATGGCTGTTGTCCCAGAAGAAGACTCTTCTAAAGATGATGCACAAGAAAGCACACAAAGTTTACTGAAGACAAGCAGACTAGGGACATGGATTACTGGAACCATGTCCTGTGGTTTGATGAGACCAAGATAAACTTATTTGGTTCAGATGGTGTCAATCGTGTGTGGCAGCAACCAGGTGAGGAGTTCAAAGACAAGTGTGTCTTGCCTACAGTCAAGCATGATGGGGGGAGTGGTCTGTGGCTGCATGAGTGCTGCTGGCACTGGGGAGCTACAGTTCATTGAGGGAACCATGAATGGCAACATGTATTGTGACATACTGAAGCAGAGCATCATCCCCTCCATTTGGAGACTGGGCCGAAGGGCAGTATTTCAACATGATAACAACCCCAAATACACCTCCAAGACGATTACTGCCTTGCTAAAGAAGCTGAGGGTAAAGGTGATGGACTGGCCATGCATGTCTCCAGGCCTAAACCCTATTGAGCATCTGTGGAGCATCCTCAAAAGGAAGGTGGAGGAGCGCAAGGTCTCTAACATCCAACAGCTCTGTGATGTCATCATGGAGGAGTGAAAGAGAACTCCAGTAGCAACCTGTGAAGCTCTGGTGAACTCCATGCCCAAGAGGGTTAAGGCAGTGCTGGAAAATAATGGTGGGCACACAAAATATTGACACTTTGGGCCCAATTTGAATATTTTCACTTAGGGGTGTACTCACTTTTGTTGCCAGTGGTTTAGACATTAATGACTGTGTGTTGAGTTATTTTGAGGGGACAGCAAATTTACACTGTTATACAAGCTGTACACTCACTACTTTACATTGTAGCAAAGTGTCATTTCTTCAGTGTGAAGAAATAATGAAAAGATAGAATAAATTATTTACACAAATGTGAGGGGTGTACTCACTTTTGTGAGATACTGTATATCAGCAGTGTGGTAGCTAAGGCACTGCTGCCTCTGACTGCTAGTTTTAGGAGATTTGAAGTGAAATTTGCCGATGCCACTACTGTGTTGTTCCCTGTTCTCCTTGCTGAAGGCTCTGACATGAAAAAATGAAAGCCCTGCCTCTGCCAAGATGGCCGCCTCCACACAGAGACAAACAAGGCATGGTAAGTCAGCAATTGGGAAAAAATCAGCTTCAGGGAGACCACAGGCAATACTGGTGACTAGTTTTTTGTCCTTTGCCTGCATTTTTGGGCACAGCTTTCAGAGTTCAGAAACTCTTTAATGCCCAACTCCAGGTAGATATAAAAAAAAAAACACTATTAATGATGCACTTAGATCCTAGATCTTCCAGCATCATCACTACAGAGTATGAGGGTCCTTCGGTCACTGCCTAGGGAATGTGGACACTTCCTATTGGCTTTCCAGTAGCAGGGTCCACTTAGGATGCAGAGGACTGAAACGGCCTGATGATCTCAAAAACAAATGATGAGTCAATGTGGGCACAGACTGCAGCACTGGATCACTGATTGTCACTCACAGAAGCATTTGTGTATTAGTTGTTTGCCTGGAGTAGGGTTTTACACATAAAAAGGATCTGCAGCCAGAATAATAAACTCTTGTACACAGTATCAGGTTATATGCCCATGCTCTCTTTTTATGAGCTTTGCTGAAAGTTATAATTTAAAAATTAACTCTCCACAGTTGAGTTCAAAGTGGTTGTAAACGTTCGTTTTTTTTTTTTAATAACATACATGCCTATACTTACCTGCTTTGTGCAATGGTTTTGCACAGAGCAGCTCCAATCGTCTTCTTCTGGGGTCCCCCCGCCAGCGCTCCAGGCCCCTCCTCTTCATCCAGTGCCCCCATGGAAAGCACCTCCACTGACACAAACAGCAGGACTCAGCCCTGCCCCCCACTCCCGTGTCTCAGCTTTTGATTGACAGCAGTGGGAGACAATGGCTCCTGTTGATATCAATCGGTCCAACGAGGAGAGTGACAGCAGCTGGAGCCACTGCGCTCATGCATAGGGTTGCCACCTGTCCGGGATTCACCCGGACAGTTCGGGTTTGGAATCATGTGTCCAGGTTTCAGATCTCCTGAAACCCAGACACATTATTCAGACCAGACTATGGCTTCCCAGCAGGGGTGCTGGCTGCAGTTGTGTAAGCGAAGAGTGTCTGTTACACTCTCTTTCACATTGCCCAAAGCCAGCACTAATATCCCCCCTCCCCACACACAGACAGACGGGAGAGGAGAAAGCACTCAATCTACTCCCATTCCTCCCACTCCTACCCCTCTGTGTTTGCCCACACTCCAATCCCTGGCGCTGTGCCTCAGAAAAGGAAAGTGGGGGTTGAAATCCACACAACCTCAGATTCATCTGGATGAGAGGTGCTATCTGCCAAGGGGTGAGTGAGCTCACCAGCCATCCCTGTCTGTGACTGAAGTCTGCCCTCTTCTTTCTCCTGCCTCTGAGTAAGTACACTAAGGTAAATCAGGGTTCTCAGAGCACCCCTTACATCAGAGTTTCCCTTAACACCAGAGACCACAGTGTTCCCCCTTACATCAGAGTCCTCTCCATACATCAGAGTTCTTAGTGTTAGCCCTTTAACATAAGGGATGCTCTGGGAGCCCCGATTTAGAGTCCCCCGAGTTCTCCCTTACATCAGAGTCTGCTGAGTCTCCCTTTACAGCATAAGGGAACTCTGCTGATTGAGATGTAAAAGGGGATCTCTGCTGATTCAGATGTAAATGGGGAACTCTGTGGATTCAGATGTAAAAGAGGAACTCTGTGGACTCTGATGTAAAGAGGAACTCTTGTGATTAACTTCAGATGATTAGAAATGTTATTTAATTGCAAAATATATGTATAGTTTATACTATAAAAAAAAATAGCTGTGTCCCGCTAAAGTGTTCGGGTTTGATGTGAAGAAAAGGTGGCAACCCTACTCATGCACATTGCTGGATTGGATCAGGCCCAGGTAATGAAACGGGGGGGGGGGGGGTCTGGGGGGCAGCTGCAGCAACAATGGTTTTTCACTTTAATGCATAGAATGCATTAGGGGCAAAAACTCAATGCTTTACAACCACTTTAAACCTTAATTGCATCGGCAGTGGCTAGTAAGCCTATAAAAAAAACTATAGCATTATTAACATTATCTGAGCTTTATTTTCTTTCCTCCTAGTACAGTACATCCAAAAACAAGGGTAAATAGCTGTTCACTTAATACATTTAGCACTTTGCCTTAAATTCTTGTTTATTCTTTTTTTTTTTTTTATCACTGTCCCCAAAAGAATTTCTAATAAATTTCACTCACTACAACATAACCTCTTTTGGGCAATCTGCCACACTGTTATCTGAACTTGGACAAAATGAAATTCATTGCTGAACTCTTACCGCAAGCAATTCCTGAAATATTGGAATTGTGTAATATACTTTATCACCCCCATGCTTTCTGATATCTTATAACTGTGTTAAATACTAAGCAGAGATCTTAGAGCTCTGATACTAACCCCAATCACAGAATGTGTACAGGAGAGAAAAAAACACGCAGGACATTCTTACAAAAAAAAGGTATGTATACCGCTCAAGGTGCTGGTCTTGCTCAATAAACTTCAAAAATCATTTCGAGTAGAATTGAATGACCAAGTTCTGGGCTGCAGCATATTTTTAGGAGAAGCCCAGCCTGAAGTATTGTGCTTCTTCAACAAAAGGCTTTGCTCCCCAAATCCAATTTAGGAACAGTCCTAGAGTGCCTTCCATCCAATCTTACCTAGATAGATGAGTAGATGTCTCCCCAAAAATGACAGACATTTGTCTCATCCTCTGTAGTTCTGGGATATGCCAGTGTTTTTTTCAGCAGCTAGCAAACTGGCACAGGCATACTTACCACCTCCTTCCAACATTTCATTGATAAGGTGGGCTCTGTTACAAGTTGTAAAATCTCTGTGTGCATAAATGGATGCCTTCAGCCAGGGCCATCTTAATGAATGGGCACCCCAGGTGCATGGGGGCCCCATGATAATCTTGCATAACACCATACTTGCCAACTGTCCCAGATTTTCCAGTACAGTCACTCTTTTTACTAAGCTGTCCAAGGAAGGCTGTGTCCAGGACAGCGTCCCGGAACCTGTACTGTGCCCTCCTAAACCCAGTATTGTGCTTTCCTCACCCCCCCCCCCCATACTGTGTCCTTTTGCTCCCCCCTCCCAGTATTGTGCCCATGTTGTGATATTAGTCTTTGATTTATGGCATGTTCTCTTATTGTTTAAAATCTGTTTTTATTGAAAGTACTAATAAATATATGTTTATTTATATTACCTATTCATACTTTAATTCTTCAGAGTAGGTGCCTAAATTGGGTTGGCTGGTAAGGGCCCCAGAGTATTACTTTGCCCAGGGGCCCATGATGCTATTAAGATGACCCTGGCTCCAGCGTTGGAAATACTCATTATCCCATCCTATGGTTGCTCAAAAAGTTATTTCCAAAGCCACTTTTCATCACAGGTGAGGATCCTGATCCATATTTGGAGGCCCAGTGAAAGATCATGCTACTCAGCCAGGTTCCTTTCTCTAGTCCAGCAGCAGAGCAGCCCAGTCCTTTGCAGCTGAAGTCAGTAATCTTACTCTCAGAAGCTCTGGTAAATGTCCATTAAAGCTCTGCCCTATCTTGCCACAGTACCTCCCTATAGTCTCTTTCTTTTCTGAAGTCAGCAGTCTCTCTCTTTCTTCAGCTCTGGGCACAATACTATGCAGTTCTGCTTCCCGCAGGTCAGTTCTCAGCCCAGAAGCACCTTTGCAACAAAAATCTGCAGTGCAGGGCAGCACTCAGCCTGCTCTTTCTCTCTCTGGCTCCTGCCACAGCTCAGTCCATTCACCACATAGATCTCTCCAGCACAGAGTTCCCTAAAAAGTCCAAGGCTGTCTGCAGCCAATCAGAGTTCTGGTTTCTTCAGGTCTTTACCAAGATGGCAGACGCTCCTCCTATACTGGGTATACCTTTATCTCAATCCTGGTGCCATTGGATGGGGCTAAAGTCTTCCAGCCGATGAGAGTCCTTCTCGCTCTCTCTCTCTTCAGCTATGTCAGTCCTTGAGGGGAGGGAACAATGATCTGTTGCCAGGGGAGGATGTTCTGCCACATGGCTTAATGGGTCAACAGCTGGGCTACACATTATTTGCCTCGTTGATGTATTCTCACTGTCATTTTTTATTTTGGAGCATTTACAAATTTTTCTATGAAAATAAAAATATACTTTTATGGTATTCCATCTCTCATAACAATATTGCTAAGGATGTTGAATCAAGAAAAGCATGATGCTAAGTATTCTTTCTGTTTTCCTTCATAAAGTGTGAAGATGAAATTCAGTGACTGTAACCTACATCATTATAAGGGGTACAGTTTCAGGGTTGCAATTCTGATGTTCTTCAATTACAGAGAAGACAGGCAAAATTGCTTATTGATTAGATGTAGCCAGGAGCTGGCTAATATTGCCTGCATATTCAGGAGACACTCTGCAACATTGCGACAGTGTGACTGTTTCCCCCTAGTGTCCAGTCTGGACTCTATGTCATCACACCCTGCAATCAGAGTGAATGAGAATTAAGACTGAAGCAAACCATCTTGGGACATGTAGTCAAAAAGATCCAAGTTCTATACTCAGTCAGACTGTTCAGAACTACAAATCTCAGCCGGCTGGGAGCAGTAGAACAGAATGCTGGGAGAGGGTATAAAAAGCCTGCGTAGGGGCAGAATTGTGCTCTTGGGACCACAGCCTGCAAGCAGTGACTCTGTGTTAAATTGTGCTGCGGCCAAGTTGCGGCCTGTACAACCGGGACAAAGAGAGTCATGGTGAGCGGGTGCTGGAGCACCATTGCCAGCCACTTCTGGTCATTCAGCGGCTGCCTAAAGGCCGCTCTCATCACATCCTCGCCAGATCCATCTGAGCTGTGGCGTGGTGCGACACGAGGTCAAGTGCCATGCCTTAACCACTTCAGCCCCGGAAGGATTTCCCCCTTTAGGACCAGAGCCCTTTTTGCGTTGTACCCAAACGAAATTTGCGTCCTTTTTTTCCCACAAATAGAGCTTTCTTTTGGTGATATTTGATCACCGCTGCGTCATTTCTGATCGCCGCTATAAACAAAAGAAGAGCGACAATTTTGCAAAAAAAACAAACAACTTTTTGCTAAAATACAAATCCAAAAAAAATATAAAAAAACATTTTTTTCATCGGTTTTGGCCGATTTATATTCTTCCTCATATTTGTGATAAAAAAAATCGCAATCAGCGTTTATTGATTGGTTTGCGCAAAAGTGGTCGCGTTTACGGATGATGAGAATTCATTTCTGGGGTTTTTATTATTTTTTTATTTTTTACTAGTAATGGCGGCGATCTGCGATTTTTAGCGGTACTGCGATATTTCAGCGGACATGTGGGAACATTTTGACACTTTTTTGGGACCATTGGCATTTATACAGCGATCAATGCTATAAAAATGCACTGATTACTGTGTAAATGCCATTGGCAGTGAAGGGGTTAACCTGCAGGGGGCGCTCTAAGGGTTAACAGTGTTCCCTGGGCGTGTTCTAACTGTGGGGGGACTGCCCTAGCTGGGGAAGGGAAGCGATCACAGCTTCCATGTAGAGGAAGGCTGTGATCACAGCCCTTCCCCCTCTCACAGAACGGAGGTCCGTGTTTACTTACACGGACCTCCGTTCTTTCACTCCGGGGGGGGGGGGCATCGCGGGTGGCCGGCGGAGATCGAATCCGCCGCACCCGCTCCCTGGCCCTCCCCGGCGCGCACGCGCTCACTGGGTGCAATCTCGCAGTCGCCGTCATATGACGGCGATTTGCGCAGGAGCGCCACACTGTCGCCGTCAATTGGCAATCAGCGGTCGGCAAGCGGTTATACCTGACCCTGCAGGAGCCTGCTGCGGAGCCCTCATGTCACCCTTCTTTACCACAGGTTGCTGGGATTGATGAATGGGCACTTGCCCATCTTCCTAAAATAAAGGACACGGCACGCAGACCCCATTGTTTTGTTCACTGACGTGACCTGTAGGATAACTCTGCGCTACACTTACTCTTTGCTGAGTAGCCACAGTGGTCACCCTGCTTGTCAGGACACCACAAGTATACTTCACACCACCTTGCTTGTCAGGACACATCAAGCACTTCACTAAAGAGCTAGCTGAAGACGCAAGGCCTTCTTTTCTTCTGAGAGACTACAACATATCCCCCCCAAAAGGGATAAAAAGCTACTTGTGCCATAAGGGACCACACTTCCACCCAGGACCCATGACACTTTAAGTGTCATATTGTTGTATTGAATTAAATACAGGGCTTTTACAGTTCTTTGGATTATGGAGTCAGGAAACAGAAGGGAGTGGTCTGACAAACATCTGGTCATTCTCCTGCCCTTCTTCTGCCTATATCCATAGAGCTCAATATACTGCAATCAGTTACTGTTGTTTGACTGTTTCTAATTTCAGGGTTATTTGTCAAAGTGAATTCCCTGCAGGTAACAAGTTTTATGATATAGAATGTCATTGCCAATAATCTTTCAGTGCTTTTGTTACCACAAGAATGTCTGAACCCAGAGTGTCAGAGGTGTCGAAGGACTTGCAAGGTTGGGGCAACCAGTGAGATACTAATTCATTGAGCGGCCCTCACAGAGGTAGCACTACATATATAATGTAATATAATACATATGTATATGATATCAACAATTCCTGTTTTTTAAAGGAAAAATATGGCCAAAGCTATTTTGATTATACGCCGCCTATGGATCACAGGAGTGCAGCTTGTTCTGCAGTCCTGTGACCAGTGGCAGCCTGTCCATAAGGGGTGCCCCCCTAATCCATGCGCCCAACTCCTAATCTACATGCATCTAATTGGCTTAAAAAAAGGGTGGGTACCGGGCGCAGAGCACTGCACCCTGAGCTCACCCATTTGTGTGACAATAGCAAATTTCTATTCGATATTGTCTTCTTGCCTTCTTGATTCTCCTCCCGGCCAATCAGGAAGTGGGTCCTGAGACCTGATTGGCCAGGCAGTCTTCCTGTTCGGCCATGAGGAGAAGCCCCGGCACTTCCCAAATCATCCCAGAGTGAGAAGCAGCAGCCCTCCGTGTCATCTTCCTCCATGTCATCTTCCTCCTCACGGTAAGGCCTCTAAACCCTTGACTTCCTGTCTCCCGAGCGCGTGGTGTCTATGGTGCGTGCAAATGAGTGGGGCAGGTTTGTTTGCTGTCCCCCCAAAATATTGAGAACCGGCCGCCACTGCCTGTGACCTGTTTTCAGCTGACAGTGGGCTAGGTCCAGGCTCTGAAAAAATCCCGACCATATGGTTGTCATCCACCCCAAATCCGGGATCAGCACCTGGCTCAGCCTCTCAGCAATCCGCCAAGAGCCCAGAGCTCCAGTGAGTGCTGGAGGGGCATAGCAGAGAGCCAGAGACTGACAGTCAGGGCTCTCTGCTCAGAGCGGAGGGGAAGAAAAGAGCGATTAGCAGTGTTTGATTGCTCAGTTCTCACTACAGAGCTGGCGGGGGACAGAAGCAGCATTGGATTGATGCAGCATCCACCTAGGTGAGTATAAATGTTTTTTAATAAGACCAGAATTACAGTATTTATATGCGGTAAATAAAAATCTCAGAAATGCAGTAACCAATAGCAACTAAAAAACACAAACAGCATTACAATCGACTGCTACGGTTTGCTGTACTTCTCACTTGATCACTTTCAATTGCTTTAGTAAATAAACCCTGTACTATGCAATATTTGCATTCTAGCTTAGAAGTCCTCATCCATTAGCATGGATATTTGTTTATGGCATGTAATACCTCTCAAAAGCCATTGATTAGACTGAAAATACAGGACTCTTCACAACATGTCAAATAGTTTGTCATCTGAGCAGAAGAAACCCTGTGGGAAAGGAAATCATTTGCATGTCAGATCTTATTTGAAGCACCCATTAACTTTTACAACCTATCATCATTTACGTAAAATGCTCCATAATTCTTACTTACTATCAACATTTTAATTTTACTGCATACTAATATATTTTAGGCTGATGAATAGCTGGAAACTTTAAAATTTCTAAGTGGGCAACATAAAAGCTGATAACTTATTGATTTGCCTAGTTTCATATCAGTTTAAAAGCCCCAGTTAGAAACGCACCCTGCAGCTTTAGATGTTATGACTCCCAGTATGCTTGGTGATCCTTGTGTACCATGGGAAACATTTATATAAAGTGACTTGCAACAAATTAAAATGTTTTAGTACAGAGTCAGACCAACTAGGAGGAGTGAAGGGAGCTGGGGTAATTTTCCTGACAAATGTATCGGCTTGAAGATATTAGCTGTCACTGATGCAAGTACCAACTGGCTAGGACAACAGAACACCAATTTAGCAAAAAATAAACCTAGGTGTATACAGTATAAAAGTTATACATGTTAGATGGTCTTTTGTGTTGCAGCTACTAAATAATGATTCTAAAATCATTTTAACCACTTCAGCCTGGAAGGATTTCTCACCTTAGGACCAGAGCACTTTTTGCGATTCGGCATTACGTCGCTTTAACTAACAAATGCGCGGCCGTGCAATGTTGTACCCAAACACAATTTGTGTCCTTTTTTCCCCCCACAAATAGAGCTTTCTTGTGGTGGTATTTGATTCCCTCTGTGTCATTTCTGATCACCACTATCAACAAAAAAAAAAAGCGACAATTTTGCAAAAAAATCAATATTTCTTACTTTTTGCTAAAATACATATCCAAAATATATATATATATATATATAAGAAAACAAATGTATTCATCGGTTTGGACCGATTTATATTCTTCCTCATATTTTTGGTAAAAAAAATCACAATCGACGTTTATTGATTGTTTGAGCAAAAGTTGCAAAGTTTACAAACCATGAGAATTCATTTCTGGCATTTTTACCATTTTTTTTTCTTTTTACTAGTAATAACGGCGATCTCCGATTTTTATCGGGACTGTGATATTGGGGCGGACATGTCGGACATTTTTGACACTTTTTTGGGACCATTGGCATTTATACAGTGAGCAGAAGTTTAAATATCCACTAATTACTGTATAAATGTCATTGACAGGGAAGAGGTTAACCTGCAGGGGCGATCAAGGGGTTAACTGTGTTCCCTGTGTGTGTTCTAACTGTATGGGGGCTGGGCTGCCAGGGGCAGCAGAGATCTAACTGATCCCGAGTACAGGGATCAGTAGATCTCTGACATACCGCCTGTCACAACGGGGAACCGCCGTGTTTACATCGGCGGTTCCCAGTTCTGGCTCGGTCACAGGCGATCACAGGTCGCCAGCGGACATTGAGTCAGCCTGACCTGTGGCCCCTCTCAAGGAGGGTGCAGTGGGCACGAGCGTGCGCCGGTGGCGGCGCGCGGTCGCCCCCTATCGTTGTGGCCATGAGCACTGACTATAACCTTGTCGCCGATTATAGTCGTTACGCGGTTGGCAAGCAGTTAAAGGATGGCAAAGAATAATGAAGTGCAGCAAGTGAGTGTTTTATCTCCAGGACATGCACAGATGTAGGCAGGTGCAATCTGTACTCCCCAGTGCAGGTGGAGCTCGACCTAAGTGGCAATGCAGAAGGGGAAGGAAGTTGTGAGGAACTTGGCACCTCTATGACTTCCTGTGGTCACAAGGAGACAGCTGTATGATTGGATGCTGGTGCCCCATGTGACTCCAATGGCCATCTTGGGTCAGGCAAAGTCTATTTAAGACTCCGACTCTGGGGTCTGGCACGCTTTATGTAAGTGGATAGTGTAGAGACAGGTTCCCTGCCTAGCAGACACAGTACTTAGAGATATGGAAAGATTTCGGGGAAGTAGGGATAGTGCAGGACCTACGTCTACCACTCTCAAGGAAGCCTCGACTTTTGAGTGTGTAACGGCCCTACCACATTCCGCTTCTCATTGCAGACATTGTTGACATGATCAAGTCTTCAGACTGCTGTCACAGGTTGTAAGTAGCTCTGAAAAGGTGTGCCAGCCTGCTGGGCCTGATTGAGTTGTGTTGAACGTTTCTACAATACGGCGCTATTGCCTAACTTGGACTTCGTGTGTTTACTGCCCACTACAACATACTGCATCTTGCTCATACATTGGTGTAGAGGGCCATATACTGTCAAGAAGAAGTGTGTTTCTGCATCTGGAAGTCACAAGTGTTGGCTTACAGCCTTGAGCAGCAGCTTGCATAAATCAATGACACACTGACAGATATACAGGGACAGGTGAGCGGCCCTGGTCACAGATTGTCTCCTTCCAGGGCATGAGCCCTTTTTTGCAGAATCACCAAGTGAAAATAAAGGAATAATAGCTTAGAACTTAATGAAACTAATGCAGCCACCACATCTAAAGATTGGTAAGCTGTAGTATATTTAAAAAAAAAATTGGGTTGGAATGCACTTTAAGGATTGTTGAAAATACATATGTAATGAATAGAACTGTTTCAAAATTCACATATATCAACTGAGGTGTAACTAGTAACAAGGATTTTAAAACATTATAACTAGAGTTGAGCGAACCTCTGGAAGTCCGGGTTCTGCTGGTCCGTACGAACTTCGGGACAAAGTCCGGGTCCGGGTCCGGACGGAACCCGAACGATCGCACGGACAACGAACCCCATTGAAATCAATGGGGACTCGAACTTTTAGGCACAAAAATGGCTGTAACAAAGTCCTGGAAAGCCCTAGAGGGCTGCAAAAGGAAGTAAAATGGGGGTAAGGGTAGGGCAAGTGCCCTACAAAAAAATGGGGACAGGGAAATAACTTTAAATATTTAAAAAAAAATAAAAACATAAAAAAAGCAAAAATGGAGGTGAAC
>BLSH010060494.1:56711-69442 GCA_018402905.1 Glandirana rugosa
ACTGTTACGGAGGGCATCGGTGCACTCAATGTCTTCCACTTCTGGAGCAGCGCTATGTGGATGGCCCACGGAAAGCACACCAGGAGAGTCATCAAAAAGCATAAGAGTCTCTTGCAGGACTTTGGGCTCAGACTGCTTGGCTAATTTACAAGGGGCTAAGGTGAAAGACAGATGGCCATGGGGTTCAGGTGCCAACTCTGAGCTTTCATCAAGGGACCGGGAGGGAGATAATGTGAAGGAACTGGAGGCATTGTCAGCCACCCAATCTACTATCGCCTGTACTTGTTCTGGCCTCAGCAATCGTTGAGGGGCATTCTGGCCAACCATATACCGGTGAAGGTTCTGTTGGCTACCTGAGGAAGGTGTTTCCCTTGTGCGTATAGCTGGCACACCTCGACCACTGTGGAGTCACAGTGCTGCAGTCACATGCTCCTTGGGTTAGTGTAGGGAAAGGAAGCTGAAAGCTTGAGGGACAGATTTGAGACATTTTAAGACCTGATCCTGCATCCTGAGATAGATTACTTTACTACTGCTGTCTGTGCTGTTGCTCTGAGGACAGATAGCAGAAATTAGCGATTTCACATACCGCTGCTTTGAGTTGCAGATCAAGCTCTGCATAAAACAACGATCGCTACGATCGTGCTCAAGGATCAGATTGTTGGGGGAATTTGAGATTTCAAATACCGCTGCTTAGAGTTGGAGATTTGCAGATTAAACTCTGTCTAACGAAACGATTGTACGTTCGTACACAACGATCAGATTGTGGGATTGTACACAACGATCATAAAGAGGCTGGGTCACATGATGCACTGGCCAATCACAGCCATGCCATTAGTAGGCATGGCTGTGATGGCTTCTAAGGGCAAACCAGTGAAACACTTGTTGATTGGCTGCCCTGCAGCTTCTCAACACGTGGAGTAAAATAGCAGAACCCCGGACCGAACCCGAACGATTTTTGAAATATCCGGGTCCGTGCCACGGACACCCGAAAGTTCGGTACGGACCCGAACGTTACAGTCCGGGTTCGCTCAACACAAATTTAACATATTATCACATATATTTCAAGTGACCTTGGGTTCTCCATAACATGTAACATATCACATAGCTTGTGAGATCTGGAAGTCAATGCTTGGCATCTGCTACTGCTGCATTCCTCTAGTGGGAGCTCTGATCTCTGAAGGACCCTGGGAGGGAAATCAAGACATCCTGCACTGTATATGCATCATTGACATATGTCCATATACTATGCCTTTTATGTTTTGGGGAACTCCTATGCCAACAGCCGTGTCAGGAAGAATGGTGTGTCAATTTAGAAGGCTCTCTGAAGCTATAAAGGCCCTTGTTGGGTATGGAGCCACAAGTGCTTGTGACCTTTTGTAATGAGAGGTCCATATAATTTGGTTAGCGAGTCTTTCAGCCTTTGGTGGTGGTGTTGACACACAAGATAACACTTCAAGGTGGTGGATGGTGGTGATACTCACCAGGAATATTAGAACACATCAATTGTGGACTTTTTATGTTCATTTATTTAGTGCAACTTTATAAAGCTATATTGTATTGGAACTGTACTGATATCGCACAGAAAAGTTGCTGCTTGCATTTATTTATTTATTTGCTATATATAGTACATTTTTTCTTCTTTTTAATTGATATTATGATATGTATTATTAATTCATTCTTTTGGATCTAGATTTATTTCACTGGCTGCTCTATGAATCCAGCACGCTCCTTCGGACCCGCACTGATAGTGGGAAACTTCACCTCACACTGGGTAAGACATCATTGATCTAAATATGTTAAAATATAGGATTATGTTCAGAGTATTTGAATTGCAGGCAAATGACCAAACACCAACTTAATTAGGAAATGTATAACAAGATAGTATTGTCTGCAAGAAAGGGAGAAATGGGACTATATGTGAGGTCTGTCATTGAGTAAATAATAATAATTCTGCTGGTTGGCAAAATACGTGTCAATAATTTATTAGTAAAAATTAGGTTACTTGGTGTACATTGCTCTTATATTGAAACCATGATATATTATACAAATAATCCAATCATGTACAGAGACAGTTAATATACACATTAATTCATTTGAAAAATACATAAAATGAGAGACATGATTAGCAGTACAAATTCATATAGATTTCTTAAAAATTCATCAACCAGAAACTGTATACTAAAGTGCATATTGGGACCAAATTAATCTGGGCATCTTTTAATGTAGACTCAACGCGTTTCATGTCGTACAGCCACTCATCAGGAGTGTGATGCATACAGAACATTAAAGATGGATAATATGTGTTTAAGTATATAGTACCTCTATAAAAAAAGAAAAAAAATGATCTTAAAGAAGAATCATAACTTATGAAGCAGCTTCAAAGTGATACATCCCACGTCCTGGGGAGAGCGGGGGCCAGAGATGAAAAGCCTAACGCGGGGTTGAGGTGGGGAATACCGCCCCATATAGATGGAGCAGTCAGGGAGAGCCAGGCACACCACTTGACCGTCTAATGTGCAGTGTGGACTGGTGAAGCCACAATGTAACTGAAAAACAAGTGAATAACACATGACCTGAAGTGAGAGTGTAGGGAATGTGACCGGGATGTAGTGGTGTGCTATGTCAAACTATGTGAAGATAGACATGGAAATACCCCCATTAAAGTGTAACAAACTGAGGCACAACAAAAACAAGATGTGAAATCAGTAAAGGAAAGTGGGGGATGGCGACAGAGAAAATGGAGGGATTAAATTAACCAAATTACCTGATGTGTGTGGAACCCTAGATTACTGCTAGGTGGAGGAGCCCTCTGGTATGTATGATCCATGTGAAATGGTGCGCTGGCCATCCCAAACCACCCTTATAACCGGTGAGGGGGGGATCCCCACCAGCGTCATGCTGACTCGCTACCTAAGTGGGAAGGAACGTGGGAAAGTGGCTCCAACTGTGGTGAAGCAAGCCCATGGTGGAGCCACGCTCACATGAGTATAGTATTAGTAGTAATACATAGTATTGTCTGCTTTGATCACAGTTTTCAGTGCAGTATGCATCATGGGTTTTTGAATACATATGTTGCTACACAAAAAAATGTCCTATATTTAAGAAACTTGAGATGCCCATATTAGGGCCAAGTTATATGTAGCGCTAACCCTGCAAGGAGAGCTGATTGGCATACCAGGTTATTTTCCCACTTGTGCAGGGGCAGCCAGCAAAACAGCAACATTCACTCCTCTGGCTCAGTAAGAAGTCTATGGGTTGCCTTTTTTTAAAGTTTATTGTGGATTAACTTGAATGGGTCTTAGGGAAGCTGTGGGATATCCAAGAACACCGAGCAAGAATGACAAAAATTACACCATAAGTAGTGTTCCAGTCCAGGGAAGCCTTAATGTTAGTGCACCAGGGGTTAACAGTAGTCATTAGTATCTATCTCCCAAGTCTGTACTCTAGACATGTATGGTTCGTTTCATTCCAAATTAAATTAAAAAGACGAATTTTCGTTTTTTTAAAATTTGGATGTATCTGAATTTCCGAATTATAATAGTACCGAATTTAAATGAATCCGAAATAAAGAAAAAAAAATTTGGACGGAATTCAAATTCGAATAATTTTCAAAATACTTTTCGAATTCGAATAGTTTTCAAATTCGAATTTGAAAAGTTTTCAAATTCGAATTTGAAAAGTTTTCAAATTCAAGTTCGAAAAGTCCTTAAATTTGAATACTTTCCCAATTTCCAAAATGAACAAAATAGAATAGAAAACAAAGGAATAGAACAGAGAAAAAAACAGACTAGAAAAGAATATAGCAAACAACAAAAGAATAGAATACAACAGCTCTGTTCCACTCCACCACATTATATTCTTTCATTTTCTGTTATATTCCCCTCTATTGTATTCTATCGTTTTTCATTCTATTCTTCCACTTTCCATTCCACCCCATTCTCCTTGGAAATTGGAAAACTATTTGAATTCGAAAACTGTTCAAATTCAAAAACGATTTGAATTTGAAAACTATTATAATTCGAAAATGTTTCGAATTCGAAAATTATTCGAAATGGATTTGAAAACTTTTCAAATCAATTTGAAAACTAATAAACGAAATGAATTCTGATAACAAATCAAACGGATGAAACAAATCTAACTAAACTAATTTATGTAAATAACAAATTGAAACAAAATGAAACAAAATAATTTTTTTCACTCTGCACATGTCTACTGTACTCACAGTGTCCCTGAGACTTGGATGTCTCTCTCCAGACTCAGGCAGACAGTCTCCTCAGTGAAGCCTCCTGACTGGATCCTCAATGAAACTCCTCTTTAGCTGGACTGCCTAGAACCTCTCCCCCTGGAGAAGAACAGGGTTGCCTTAGGCTCCAAACTATTTATGCACTTCCCAGCCACCATCTGGGCACCCTCCCTCAGGGATTGGCTGTAACCACATAAATATTCAGGCTGCTTATCTGACTCTTCCAACCCACTATATTATAGAAGCCTCCAGAAAACGGGATAACAATCAAATCTGCAGCCTGCAGAACCCAGAACAGCCCAAATCAATCAAAAGCTTCTCATCTAATTACAGGAGAGTCACAAGAACTAAATTTACCTAACCTAGCTAGCAACCTAATTAGAAGGGTGCTACATATAGGAATTAGCAAAGTTGCTGGATAACTAATTTGTAAAGATTTGACCATGCATGTTTATGGCTTAATTTCCTAAAGGTTGGACTAATCATGCTGCAGCCTCACTTTTTGCCAGATAGCCTGATTTTTATGTGTTTAGACAGCTATATTGTTGTTGGCTGTACATCAGGTAGGCAACATTGATGGGATCAACAACAGCAACAGTCAGAACATCTTCTACATCCGCTCTTAACCTCAAATATATAATATGGCTTCATACAAACAGTAAGAAATGGTTCCTAGTCATAAACTGCATATGGATATTGTTACATTTCTGTATATAAAGGGCCAGTCCACCTAAAATAATATTGTAGTTAGGTAGAAACGTGAAGGCTAAGTAAGCCTATTACTTTTTATAGGTCTTGGATACTACAATAGAGAAAAGGGGAGGATGGTAGGCGCAGAGGCAGAGTCCCTCTGAGAAACAAGCAACTGCAATGATAATAATAATAAGTCCAAAAAAGGTCCGTCACTAGGGCAAGCTGATCCAGGAGCTGATGCAGACTCTGACATACATGGAAGATTAAAACAAAGGAAGAAGAGCCTCTAAGTGCAGTAGGAACAATAAATTTAAAATAGAGACCCTCCTTCCATAATTCTTAATTCTGCTCCATCAGCATTTGTGTTTTGGGTGTTCCCACCCATCTTTGTGTTCTTCTTCACCTCCTGTTGCATTATCCATAATAATACAATATATTTTTTTAAAAATCAACACGGAGAGAAGGAGCTGTCGTTCATAATGGCCACAGCGGGCATATAGACCCAAATACTCATGTACAGATATATGTGATATAGGTGAGATATTAAACTGTCAGATGGTTCAACTGGCTAGGATCTACTAAAATCTGAAATATCAGATTTAATGGACTGAGCTTTTAATGTTGCCAGGAGCAATGTGAGTATATGTTCAAACAGGTAAGGCATTAGATGTATGTGAATACGCATTTACAATTTGTTCAGCTCTGAAAACACTAAAATCAATGGTGACTTTATAGTAAAAAGTTGCACAGGATATTTTAGTCATTTGTTTTAACAGTTTACATTTTGAATCAAACTATTTTTGACAGATCTTCTGGATTGGACCTATGGTGGGAGCCATACTTGCATCATTGATCTACAACTATGTGCTATGTCCCCAAGAACAAACCTTTCGTGAGAAACTAGAAATTCTATTAGGGAAAATGCCATCCATTGAAGTAGAAGAAGATTGGGAAGAAAGACAGGAACAGCCTCGGAGAAAGTCAATGGAACTTCAGACCTTGTAACCTCTCGTGAAATCCAGTCGTAGAAAAA
The DNA here is from genome assembly GCA_018402905.1 of Glandirana rugosa. Lineage (NCBI taxonomy): Eukaryota > Metazoa > Chordata > Amphibia > Anura > Ranidae > Glandirana > Glandirana rugosa. The sequence goes on from BLSH010060494.1 coordinate 62,681, forward strand.
ACACTTAACTATGTATAAATTTACATTGTTCGAATGTACCCTGAAGGAAAATGTGTATGATGTCTCATGATAATTTCACATAACTGAAAAGAATTTGTATAGTAGGTTGGGTTCTGGATAAAAAAGAGCTGAAATGTACTGTTTCTTACATTTATCTCTCCTTCATTCTTGTTTACTAAGCACCAAGAATGGATAACCTCTACCTCCAATCTTTAGATGCTTCTGGATCTTTCAGTGTTTTGAAACGGAGGGTCCCCTCTTCCTGCAGGTTCTAGAAAATCTCAGTTATGAACTATGTCAGGACTAAGATTATTCACAGGGCTCCCTCTATTGTTTTCTAGCGGTGGGCACTCCTCTATACCTCCTCCTAACTATATGGAGAAGCATCAATATTTTAGGAAATTTCTACTTGTATTGGGAAATCCCCATTAATACAGTAAACTCTTCCCATAATAAGACCTATTCTTTATAAACTCAAGTCTACTAATCACCCCAAGCACATTCCAACTTTCTCCAGGGCCAGAAAGGAAAGTCTAGTGTAATTTAATAGGTTAATGGATACTGCATACATTATAATGACTATTACTGCATAAAGAGCATGTGAGATAAAATTAGTAATATGGTAGCCAGGGATGGATCACAGATCCTGTAGGCAGAGCATTTTTGTCTTCCAAAGCAGCATTTCTCTACTAGGATCATCACACAGGACTTTTTATTGAAAAAGTAATTTAAACCTGTGTTAGAATATTGTCGCAATGTTTAAATTACCTTTAAAAAGGTACCAGTATTTCTACTGGTGATGGGAAAAAATGTGGGGTGAGATAAGCATACATGGAAAAGCTGCCCCTTTGTCTCTTCCAAAGACACAGGCCTACTATGTATAATGGTAAATCAGGTCCGTATGATTGGCTGCATTGTTCATCGTGTTCACGCTTTTCCTTTAAAAAAAACAACTTTTCTTCTAAAACCATAGAGAAAGGCAACAATACTGTATGTACATTTACTCTAATAGAGAAAATCATTCTTGATCCCCAAAATGTATAAAACTAGTCATGCCCATCCAAACCTTTCTCCTATACAGCAGCATACAGAGCAGGTTCTCCCACTGCTAGCCTGGTTTCAGATTTCAGTAGGTGTGTGGGTAATCAATGTGAACATAAATCACAAATAATTGTATTACTTTAACTGCAAAGTGATTTTTTTTTTGGAGAATATAAGTGGACTAAAATACTTTTATATTGTATATTTGCCTAGGGATATCCCATAATTTAAATGTTTCAATAAGTCTACAATTAGCATAAATTTATCTATGGGTGCCTTCCAATGATAACATGCTAAGCACTTGTAATTACTATTATTATTGATATGCAAAGTAAGTTGGTTACTACACATGCCAAAATAGAGCCATGGCAAGGGAGGATTGATTTGCTGCTTAAACTGTAATTAATAGGTACCAAATTGTACAGTACATGTCTTTTAAAAATAAATACATTTCTGAATAATTTATAATGTTGCTTTATTATGTTTGTCAATGGTGTTTGTGCACGAAACAGAAATAAGTAAGAAAATATGTAAAGGCTAGGTCCACATTAAGACCCCTTTCACACTGGTGAGGTTTCCAGGCGCTTTAGCGCTAGAAATAGCCTGAAGACCGCCTCTCCATTAGAGTCAGTGTGTCCTTTCACACTGGGGTGGTGTGCTTGCATCACCGGAACAAAACTTCTGCAAGCAGCATCTTTGGGGCAGTGCGCTCCTCCACCGCCCCTGCCATTGAAAGTGCCGTAAAAGCGATTTAAAAGCAGTGCTAAGCGAGCACTTTTAACCCCTTTTTAACCCCTTCTAGGGCGTTAAAAGTGCCCTGCTAGCGGTGCCAAAGTGCCGCTATAACAAAGGTAAAGTGCCGCTAAACTAGCGGTGTTTTACCGCTAATGCTCGGGCGGTATATTGTGGAAGGGCTCTTAGTAAAAAATAAAAAAGAAGCACGGGAAAAATGAGCTATTATTGTTATTTTGCAAATGAGCCTGCAAAGCACTGCAATCTCGAGCAGTGGATTGTGGGTTACCTGTCAGCTTCCACAGACCCTTCTTTCAGTTCCCTGTCCATACTGAGGCATAGGTTTTCATTTAGAGAGTTAGAGAGGTGTAAGTGGATTATGTGATAACTTGTGTTCCATTGAGAACTATAAGTCTGTTTGTCCAGTGGCATTTCGGCAAGTGTAGTTCCTACTTCACCCAACAGGTGGTGCCTTGACACCTCAGGGATGTAGTGGAGTCTTAGGTGGAATGATGTTCCCCTGCAGCCTCCATAGGAGTCTTAGGCTTCATGTACACTACAGCTCCTAATCTTGAGTTTAGGGGCTTTTGGCATTTTTCTGCCAAAGCTCCTAAACTTAACTCCATAAAAGCCGATGTGTCATGCACACATAGGCTTTTAGGATCGTTTAGGAGGTGCTGCAGTTATGTTTTTCTGCATACAGATTTTTGACATGTTTTTAATGCTTTCCAGTGCATTTTTGATGCATTTTTGGTGCATGTTTGCAGCGTTCGGGTGTATTTCCCCTCCCTCTTTTTTCTTCACCTTAAATAAAGACATGTGTCTTCCAGTGCATTTTTGGTGCGTTTGTGGTGCGTTTAGGATGTGTTTTACCGCGTTCCAGTACACTTCAGTGCAGAATAAATGCAGCATGTTCTACTTTTTTTTTCTGGAACTGACCGCACTGGTGTGAGCTATGACATTGAAAACCATATAACCTACTATTCACGCGTTTTTGATGCAGAAAAAAAAATGCACTGGACTGCATGTGGTAACAACTGGCCCTGAAACACAGTCATTAACTGAAAAGTAAACAGCTTTGTAGGATGCTTACAACTGGGTGAGAAACAATCAAACTCTGCTTCTAAGGTAAGGTTGTGGAAGACAGTTTCATCTCACAGGTCACAAACCATGGCAAGACTGAGCACAGCAACAAGACACAAGGTAGTTATAGTCTCTCTCAAACCGGGATTTCAAGATGTGGTGTTTATTTATTGAAGAAGCACAAAGAAAATAGGCAACGTTGAGGACCTGAGATGCAATGGTTGGCCACTTCGACATCAGAAGATGTCCTGCAGTGCCATGAGCACAAAACTGAAAACCAGTACCCAGGTATACCCATCTACTATCTACTGGAAGAATTGCAGCCAAAAAGCCATACCACTGACATGGAAACAAGGCTAAGAGACTCAACTATGAATGAAAACATAGGAACAGGGGTGCAGAAACGTGGCAGCAGGTGCTCTGGACTCATGAGTCAACATTTGAAATATTTGGCTGTAGCAGGAGGCAGGTTGTTCACCAATGGGCTGGGGAGCGGTACAATAATGAGTTCTTAATGCAGGCACACTTTGGTGCATTAACACCTGCAGCAACACTTGCAGCAACTTCAGTCATAGGATATGGTTTCTTTGAATACTTGCAAGAACATTGGAAAACAAACACTTTTTTTGCAGGCCTCACTGACTAATCTCTCAGCTTTTACCATAATACCATACCATAATATCCCAAAAAGCATACAGCACAATTAACCAGGGGTGTAAAGGTGTTAAAACAGTAGCCATACTGATACAATAATAGCCCAAAATTGCTTTTCACAAGCACAATTGGCTAAAAGGTCAAAATTCTGTAAATTCCTAAACTTTTTGATAAATGCTGTTACTAAATGCAGCACTCACTCCCAAAGGGGCCAGTGAAGGTAGACAGATTCCCCTGAATAGTACAGAGGCTGCCGGTCACCCAAACACTGATAATTAAGGCTTAGTCTGGGAGATGTCTTTTTAGGGTTTATTGTTGAAGAACCTTACCAGGAGTGCAGTTTAGGATCATGGGATACTCCAATAGGAGCAGTAATCACAGTAATCACTTATCTCTAATCTTCCCAGGAGCAGCATTTCTGGGGTAGCAGGATATTATTAGTATGTTGACTGCCCTGTGACAGCAGTCCATAAAGCAGCCTTAGGCAACTGGTTACCCTCTGGCACTTGCCCAGCTATCAGTCCCAGTAAAGTCTTTACTCACAATGCCCCAGGAGCTGTTTGCCACCCAGCATCTTCAGGCAAATCCTCTGTGAAGGAAATAAGGATCCCTCTTTCAGTCCAGGACTCAGAAACAGTGTCGGGTACATCTTTTGACAATTCTTTTAAGGCCCTCAGTTCAACCACCATCGATGTCCAAGCAGCAACTTCTTATCTCTCTTTCTATCTCACAGGGGCAGCAACCCTGTAGGAGATTTGAACCCTCCCTTCTTCCAGAGCTAGGGGGAAGCAATCAAACTCTCAGCTCAGGAATCCTGATCAGATCCAGCTGATCAAAAACCACTCCACTCACTACAGTGGAGCCAAAAATGAAATTTACCCAGCAGCCTAACTAGGAAGGTGCTACATAAAATAAAGACTTTTTTGTTTTGTTTTGTTATTACAAATATGAACATGTATTTTAATGCATGTAGTAAAGATGTGACGTACTGTGCAAGTTCAGTTAATAATCTTGTAAAATATAATAAAAAATTTACCAAAAAACATTATAGTTTCCTTTTTAAATAGCATCCATGTGGCAGTTGCAGTACAGCGCTACCCATCAGTGACTTTGATTGGTTTTATTGTCTGGCACTGCGCTCTTCTGAGTTCCTGGCCATATTTAGAATAAAATGCTGATGACTTTGAAAAATGCAGGCATAAGCAGCCAGTCAACAGGGCTGTGTTTGCTGCATAGTAGCATTGAGTGCGATATATGTGTGCTTTATTTAAATAATATCATTAACTTATGTTTGTTAGGAGAGATGCAATGTCAAAATCAGTCAAGGGTTTACTTGTTCTGGTGCCTTTGCCAGATGAACACTGGAGAATGAGAAGATGAATATGAACTCCAGTGCTTTGTGCTAATACAATTTGGGCATTAGCATGGGGCATCAAGTGGCATAACAGCCGTTAGTTATTATACTCAACTTCTCTGAACAGAGACCAGTGGTGCCAAGGTCTGAGATCTGGTAATAAGCAAGAGCAAGAAAGAATGCACTCTTGGGGACCGCAGTAAAAGCTGAAAGAGATGCCAGAGAGGCCTGCAATACAAGTATTTGTTCTTTAGTGTTATGACAAGTTTTCGTAAAGACCACATTCTATGACTGAAGTTGTCACAAGCGTCATTGCACTGAAGTGTGCCTTCGTTGAGGACCTAATATCACCCCTTTTTGGACAGTTCCAAAATGTTATTGTAGCTCAAAATGATTTGCAAGCAAATGTTCTTGTATTGTATGATGAAGCTAGGCCACCAATACAAGTCTAGCTTTGGATTTTGCCCCCCTGCCATCATTTTCAACTAGGTTTCCTACTCCTGTACCCTTCTGGGATATCCCCCTCACATATCCCAGAAGGCTGCAGGAGCCTATTTACAAAGCGTCATGTTGGAGGAGTGTCATTGGGGGCCTGGCTGCCTGATAGTGGCATGGGATACAGGCTGTAACACCTCTTCAGTGGATCACAGCGGGACAGCGCTGGCTTTGCTGGGTAGATGAGTATGCTTTCTTATGGCTCCCCCGTAACACAGTGAGCACACAAGAGCGCCTCCGATGGCACACTCGCAGTCCGCGATTTCGCAGCCGCCGTCAGGTGATGGCGCTTCGCTATATCGAGCCAAGTTGCCGCCGTCAAGCCACAGTGGGAGGTTGGCAACTGGTTAAAGAACAAAAAAATGTGCAAACAAAAGGGAAACTACAGTGTCTCACAAAAGTGAGTACACCCCTCACATTTTTGTAAATATTTTATTATATCTTTTCATGTGACAACACTGAAGAAATCACACTTTGCTACAATGTAAAGTAGTGAGTGTATAGCTTGTGTAAATTTGCTGTCCCCTCAAAATAACTCAACACACAGCCATTAATGTCTAAACCGCTGGTGACAAAAGTGAATACACCCCTAAGTGAAAATGTCCAAATTGGGCCCAAAGTGTTAATATTTTGTGTGGCTGCAATCAGGGCTGGGCTGGGACAAGAATTTGGCCCTGGACTTCATCCAGACCGGCCCAGGGCGCATCAGGGTACAGTGCACATCAGGGCAAAGGGCACAGGACACATCAGGGCACAGCACAACAGGGTACAGAACATCAGGGTACAGAGCACAGCGCACATTGGGGCATAGCACACATCACATCAGGGTACAGCACATCAGATTACAGGGCACCGCACATCAGGGCACAGCACATAAGGGCACAGCACATAAGGGCACACCACATCAGGGTACAGTACATCAGGGTACAGTACATCAGGGCACATGGAGCACATCAGGGCCCATCAGGGCACATGGAGCACATCAGGGCACATCAGGCACATTAGGGAACATCAGGCACATTAGGGCACATGGGGGCACATCAGGACACATTAGGGCATGTCAGGGCACATCAGAGTATATTAGGGCACATCAGGGCAAATCAGGGTACATTAGGGCCGATTAGGCCACATCAGGGCACATCATGGCACATCAGGCACATTAGGGCACATCATGGCACATTAAGGCCCATCGGGCCACATCAGGGCACATCATGGCACATCAGGGCACATCATGGCACATTAGGGCACATCATGATACATCGGGCACATTAGGGCATATCATGGCACATCAGAACACATTAGGGCAAATCAGAGCACATCAGGCACATCATGGCACATTAGGGCACATTAGGCCACATCAGGGCACATTAGAGCACATCAGGGCACATCAGGGAACATGGAGC
>BLSH010060494.1:80351-95915 GCA_018402905.1 Glandirana rugosa
GACATTGCAAGCCCAGGCATGGCTTGAAAACCCACAGGCACCGTGCCTGGGCCTGGGCCTGTAAAGTTTTTAGCAAGCCCAAGCCAGGCCCCGAGACGATAAAATGAGGTCTCTAATTTCTTCTATCTGTCCTCAGAGCAACAGCACAGACAGCAGTAGTAAAGTAATCTATCTCAGGATGCAGGATCAGGTCTTAAAATGTCTCAAATCTGTCCCTCAGCTTCCTTTCCCTACACTAACCCAAGGAGCATGTGACTGCAGCACTGTGACTCCAGCTTATAAAGAGGCTGGGTCACATGATGCACTGGCCAATCACAGCCATGCCATTAGTAGGCATGGCTGTGATGGCTTCTAAGGGCAAACCAGTGAAACGCTTGTTGATTGGCTGCCCTGCAGCTTCTCAACACGTGGAGTAAAATAGCAGAGCCCCGGACCGAACCCGAACGATTTTTGAAATGTCCGGGTCCGGGTCCGTGCCACGGACACCCAAAAGTTCGGTACGGACCCGAACGTTACAGTCCGGATTCGCTCAACACTAGTCATCACAAAGGACAAGGGGGCACTCTTAACGTCTAGAGGAAAAATATTTCATCTCCAAATATGGAATGTTAGAGTTAGAGCTGTGAAAATGTGGAATAGACTCCCCCCAGAGGTGGTTTTGGCCAGCACGGCAGATTGCTTTAAAAAAGGCCTGGATTCTTTCCTTAATGTAAATAATATAACTGGGTACTAACATTTTTAGGTAAAGTTATTCCAGGGAAAATCCAATTGCCTCTCGGGGGATCAGGAAGGAATTTTTTTCCCCCGCTATAGCAAATTGGATCACACTTTGATGGGTTTTTTTGCCTTCCTCTGAATCATCTGTGGGTGAACGATCGTATATGGGATTGTATGGTTATATATAATTTTTCTATTTTTTTTTTTTTTTTTGCTTGAACTAGATGGTCTTTTTTCAACCTGATTAACTATGTAGCACAGGACCCAGAGGCTAGTAGAGATCACTGGAGCAGCAGAGTATGCTACAGTGATTTCCAGCTTCTAGAGGGATCTGACAGGTATGGTATATTAATTAATTAATTTATTGTAGGTTCTTATATAGCACTGTCACTTTTTGCAGTGCTTTGTACATATCTACTGTACAATCACATTAGTTCCTGCCCACAAGAAGTTCACAATCTAAGGTCCCTAACTATTCATACATACACGTACATACTAGGGTCAGTTTAGACAGGAGCTAATTAACCTACAAGCATGAGTTTGGAGTGTGGGAGAAAACCAGATTACTAGGAAGAAACCCACGCAGGCACAGGGATAATATGCAAACTGTATAATTACTGTAGTCCAAGCTGGCCCAATGTAACTATGTATAAAATGCCATACCTGAAATTTTTCTTTAAAGTACTAAATGCTATGTGCAATCTTGTTTTGTAATTTCCCAGTCCTGATAACTTGCAGATGTTGATTATAAGGTTATAAGTTAACTATTAATCAGAAATACCAATCATTACTGGCATGCACTAGGCATATTACCACACTCATAACTGCACAAGTATTACTTGTAAAATATATTTCCAATAAAATGTACATGAAGGTACATTCTTGTAATAAATAGATATCAATCCAGATAATTTGTTACTTGGCACAAAATTATTATTAAAATGATTATATTGCAGCGTATCTATTATTCAATATAAAGGCTGCATTAGCTTTCTTTTGTTTTCCCTTTATTTAGCCAGTAAGTTTTTTATTTATTTATTCATTTTTTTGTGAATTTTTAATAAAATGTTCAAGAAATACAAAGCAGCACGTGAAGGCCTCGAGAGAGACATGTCAGCCTTCACAAAGCAAAAAGCAAATAGTATAACTTAAAGATTAGACATTAAGTGGAAAACAGTCAAATTGATATTACCTATCCCTTAGGAGTGGAAGCACAATGGAGGAAAAGCATTAAAAAGAATGCCACAGACAAAAAAGAGGAACAAACATTCCCATAAAGACTCTATCTACTTGACAAATTGTAGGCCACTGGAGAAGAGAAATGAATCGGATAGTGCCGTGGTAATAGGGAAGAAGGAATGAAAGGGGCTGAGGAACAATTTGGATCCACGATTTTAAGTTTGCCCAAGGACTTGGAAAGTCCTATCTCAAAGTACCAGTCAGTGAAGTGAAAGGGTCATATGTGAGAAGAAGTCTTTTATTTCATATCTTCATTTAACCAGACCCAGCAAAAGTGGCAGTTGGAGGGTTGAGACAAATAATTTAACATTGAAGGGGTGCATCTAACACTACTCTCTCCCCAGACTATCAATGCTGTTGTCCAAATGTGTCTTCTCCTCCATCCTGAGTGGAGACATCCTAAGTCTGGCCATACATTATACAATTATCATGTGAAAATTTCCTTTAGATTTACCAAAACCATATAATATGAGGTCAAAGCTAAAACCTTTCAATTTGTTTGCAATCAGGCAGGCCCTTGCACTACATAAAAACAAAAAATTATATTGCGCTATAATCCCAAACTAATATCTCATATGAAAAAGCTGCAACTGTGTTCCCTGTGATAAAATGAACCCAAAAATTAATCCTAAATAAACAGTCGCGCTAAATCAAATATAAATGAAAAGTTCTAATAGCAAAATTGATCCTGAACCAATCATGTATCATAAATAACATAAAAAAGTGATATAATCAAATAATCATGTCCATATATCCAGTCCTCCATGATGATCAGACATAGAAAAAAGTGCACCAAAGTGATATGTTCAAAGTAAAGTGATTGTAGGGTGATAATGAGACATCCACTCTATTTAAAGTGAAGTTCTTCCTCTAAAAGATGTCAGGCCACACTGGTTCCTTGTATCGGGCCACCACCAAGGAGCATGCACACCGGGTGGAATTAACAGATGGGTACTCTTACCAGAGCCCAGTGACTCACTATCGCTAGTGAGTCAGCAAGGCAGACAGCCGTGACCCGCTGTAAGGTATCAGGGAAGTCCTCGTTTTTCTCTCCAAGTCCTATCTCATACCAGACTCTGAAGGGACCATCTCATAGGTAAATCGCCACACATCCCAATTAAGAGAAGAGGTGCATATAGCGTAATTCCGTATAAAATGATTTATTTAAAAAGCATAAAATATACTCACAAAAGTACACATCAATCTCGAGGAACCAGTGTGACCTGACATCTTTTAGAGGAAGAACTTCACTTTAAATAGAGTGGATGTCTCATTATCACCCTACTAACACTTTACTTTGAACTTTTCACTTTGGTGCACTTTTTTCTATGTCTGATCATCACGGAGGACTGGATATATGGACATGATTATTTGATTATATCACTTTTTTATGTTATTTATGATACATGATTGGTTCAGGATCAATTTTGCTATTAGCACTTTTCATTTATATTTGGTTTAGCGCAGTGGTTCTCAACTCCGGTCCTCGAGACCCACTAACAGGCCAGGTTTGCAGGATAACTGAAATGCATCACAGGTGATATCATTTGCTGCTCAGTGATTGCAGTATTCTAGTCTGCATCTCCCCAAGGTAATACTGAAAATCTGGCCTGTTGGTGGGTCCCAAGGACAGGAGTTGAGAACCACTGATTTAACGCGACTGTTTATTTAGGATTAATCCTTGCACTGCATAGTTGAAGGTTAACCTAAAGGAAATTCAACAAGACCGTTTAATAATGTATGGCCAGCTTAATGTGATTCTAAAGGCAGAAGTTTTTTTTATCTAAATGCATTCTATACATTAAGATAAAAAACCTTTAGTGTGCAGCGGCTCCCCTCAGCCCCCCTAATACTTACTGGAGCCCCATCTCTATCCAGCGTCCTCGGCTGTCCGGGACTCTCTCTCCTGATAGGCCCAGAAACAGCAGCAGGCATTATTGGCTCCCACTGTCGTCAATCAAAGTCAGTGAAACAAGGAAGAGAAAGAGGGGGCAGGGCTCGGATGCCCCCGTAGCAAGCTGCTCGCTGTGGAGGCATTTGGCAGGAGGGAGGGGCCGGGAGCGCCTGCGAGGGACCCAAGAAGAGGAGGATTGGGGCTGTTCTGTGCAAAGCCACTGTACAGAGCAGGTATAAGTATAACATGTTTGTTATTTTTAAACAAACAAAAAAAAAAGACATTAATATCACTTTAAGACAATAAGTGTAGCTGGCTGGATATGCTGTGAAGATACGAGATGTGCAGCACCTGAAACTACGGATACTGGAAGCCTGTGCTAGCATTTCTCCTGCGGTGTTGCTATCAGTGTGTGAAGAGTGGGAGAAGAGGGTTGCATTGACAATCCAACACAATGGGCAGCACATTGAACACATTTTATAAGTGGTCAGAAACTTGTAAATAACTCATGAAAGAATAAAGTTACATTAAAACCAAGCACACCATTGTTTTTCTTGTGAAATTCCCAATAAGTTCGATGTGTCACATGACCCTCTTCCTATTGAAAAAAACAAAAGTTGGATTCAAAATGGCTGACTTCAAAATGGCCGCCATGGTCACCACCCATCTTGAAAAGTTTCCCCCCTCACATATACTAATGTGCCACAAACAGGAAGTTAATATCACCAACCATTCCCATTTTATTAGGGTGTATCCATATAAATGGCCCACCCTGTAGACTGTTCTTAACCACTTGCCGACCGCCAATCGGCAATTGACGGCGGCAAAGTGGCTCTGTAACGCGAATCGCCGTCATATGACGGCGGCCGCGTGATCGCGCCTAGTGAGCGCGCGCGCACGCGCGCTCACTGTGTCCGGGGAGGCCCCCCCGCGATGGCCCCCCCGGAGCGAAGGAACGGAGGTCCGTGTATGTAAACACGGACCTCCGTTCTGTGAAGGGGGAAGGGCTGTGATCACAGCCTTCCTGTATACGAAGGCTGTGACCACTTCCCTTCCCCAGCCAGGGCAGTCCCCCCACAGTTAGAACACGCCCAGGGAGCATACTTAACCCTTAGAGCGCCCCCTGCAGGTTAACCCCTTCACTGCCAATGGCATTTACACAGTAATCAGTGCATTTTTATAGCACTGATCGCTGTATAAATGCCAATGGTCCCAAAAAAGTGTCAAAACGTTCCGACATGTCCGCTGAAATATCGCAGTACCGCTAAAAATCGCAGATCGCCACCATTAATAGTAAAAAAAAAATAAAAACCCCAAAAAATGAATTCTCATCATCCGTAAACGCGACCACTTTTGCGCAAACCAATCAATAAACGCCGATTGCGATTTTTTTTATCGCAAATATGAGAAAGAATATAAATCGGCCAAAAACGGTGAAAAAAAATGTTTTTTTATATATTTTTTTTGGATTTGTATTTTAGCAAAAAGTAAGAAATTTGTTTTTTTTTTGCAAAATTGTCGCTCTTCTTTTGTTTATAGCGGCGATCAGAAATGACGCAGAGGGGATCAAATACCACCAAAAGAAAGCTCTATTTGTGGGAAAAAAAGGACGCAAATTTCGTTTGGGTACAACGTCGCACGACCGCGCAATTGTCAGTTAAAGCGACGCAGCGCCGAATCGCAAAAAGGGCTCCGGTCCTAAAGCTGGAAATCCTTCCGGTCCTTAAGTGGTTAATGGACTTCTACTATTAAATTCTTGTTTTTTCAGCATTCTTTATTTTATTTTAGCACTGCCACTTTATTGGTTATGTATGTTTTTTAAAGTTAAAATGTGAAATGTTGTCCAGCAGGTGTTCCTTTATGAAATTAAATTTTTTTTATGAGATATTTATAATTTTGCACTTTGTACATTTGATGCACTTTAATGAGTATATTTGTTATTTAAAGGGATAGCGCACCTAAATTGACATATTTCACACATATGCTAAAGTACAGCTACAGGAGCAGAACCCCTAATTTCCATATTCATTCCGCAGTCCCTAGGAGTCCATTAAGTCCAACCAGTGTGTGTAAATTGTAAAGCACACAGTATTTCTAAATACAATCAAAGCATTTCCCTTTAAACACCGTAACCTATATGAACAGGCAGCAGAAAGGTAGGGAACTGACACTTTATGTTTATGTCAGGCCACTCCTGTCTATCTCCTCAACCCACAGGTCATTAACATAAAACAATTATGTAATTACTCAGAAACGATTGACTCCTTTAAACAGATTTCCAGAGAGACGAGAGCAGACCCCTTATATGGCACAACTCTAGTCAATAATGCAAATGAGGAGAGAATAAAGAAAAAAAGGGAGGGGGGTTAGTAATCACTCTGTGGCATCCAGCAATTCTTCAGATAGCTCTTTGTCACTGATTAAATAATTGATCCTTGGTGGCAAATCCGAGCAAAATAACTACTTGAGGTTATCCCTTTGTGTTGGCAAGGTTTATGGAATAGGCACTTGTGGTCACCATATATGATGCTTCAACATTTTTTGTATCCAATAGAGATTGCAGATGATTAAGATGTGACAAAGCACCGATGTCTACATACAGTGTCATTGAACATGAAAGAACTTGCATTTAAAGGAACTACAGTATTAGAAACTTAGGCAGAGACAAAGGTGTCTATATGCAGTGTCAATTAGTTTAGATGAGCATGTGCCCACTCACCGAACAGCTTAACAGAAGCTGCTGGTAGAGCATAACAGATGATGATTCTTTGCAGGAACTTCATCTGGGTCCTGGCTCAAGGAACTGGCATACTGACCTCTGTCACCCCATGCCACGGCCTACCCGGATCTGATGTGCAGGTAGCAATGCAGGATCTGGAACAACTTCCAAATCACTGCACACTGTACAAGTGTAGATATAAAGTGATGCTGTCTACCGTTATTCTACTGGATGTAGCTGCAAACTCCTTCTGATGCAGGCCGCAACTGGCCTGTGGCTCACACTGGCACAGAGCCCCTGCTAGCAGATCCAAGTCGACGTCCCAAGAGGCCAATCTAGGCCCAAAACAGCCCCTTTATATCCTCTACCAGCAGTCTGTTCATCTCTCTCAGTAATCTGGTAGTTGTAGTTCAGATCAGTCTGGCTGGAACAGAAACCCCAACGTTCCGAACTACACCTCCCACAATCCTTTACTCTGCTCTAGTCTCTGCTTTTAGAGAAAGAAAAAAAAAAACACATGGAGTCCAAGACAACATTAGAGGGAGACAACACCATATTAATAGCATTGCACATTGTCTCTGAATTGCAGGCAATGAAAGACAGCTCCTGGCTACGCATTAAAAAAATAACTTTAGGTCTCATGGCAAACTCAGTTACAAAATAACCGTTTCTGACAACATGCAAATGTATAAGAATACTCTTTAGCTGAGGAAAGCATTACTTCAAAATTAAAGTGTTACTAAACCCAGGACCCTGCATTCACTATATGTTGTCTCCCACAGTACACAGAACATGAAAATTAAATTATTTTAGTAAATATAAACTGCGAAATACCTTTTCTTATCAGCAGTATATAGCAGTCTTGTGACTTCTATCAGAGTTTTCAATCTCATCTGACTGTCCTATAAGGCTGCAGGACCCCTAACCCTCTGTCTGGACAATGCTGATTGGCCCTGTGCTGATCACATGCACACGCCCAAGAAATAAAAAACACACTAGCAATACACACCAAACTGAACATATGCAGAGGGCTCCCAAGGCTCTGTATTATCAGCAGATGGATTGGGGACAATGGAAGGGGAGGATCAGAGAAGACAGGATTAAACAGCCTTTTTACAGAATGCAGACGATTAACCCCTTAGGTTCCACAGTGAGTATAACAAGCAAGCATGCAGTAGAGATCGTCTGACATTCACTGTACAGATCCTTGTGTGATAGAAGTTGACCACATGGTTGGCTTCTATCAAACGAGCTTGCTGGAAAACCAGCAGCTGATCGGCATCTAATTAGCGGTCTCAGCCAATGATGTGAGCACTGACCTGTGTGTTCTGGTGGGGGGTCCCCCGGGGGGGAGGGGTCCCCTGGGGGGGAGGGGTCCCCTTGTCAGAACACAATAGCTCAGCAGGGAGTTCACTGTACTAACATGGCATCATTAGTACAGGACCTCCTTGCAAGCTGCTCAGTGTTTTTTTGTTCAGTCCAGCGGGCTGAATGAAAAAATCTTACTGTGTGTGTACCAGGCTTATCATTTATGCCTTATCAGAATGTTCTGGGGGTGGAAAACATATGCATTTTAGCATCTAGATTTCTAGCTATTTTAGCCAATTAAGGTGGGAGGTGGGACTAGCACAATGGCTTATTTATGATTTATTTTCCAGATACCCACTGGTGTCAGATTTTTATCACTGTTCCTGCCCCCGTTGGAAAGATCTACCTAAAGGTGGCCATGGATGGGTATTTTTTTGTTCAGCTAGTTGGTTGAACACTGTGGCAGATTGTTGCCCTGCCAGGGTCTAGATGGTAGGAAGAGCCCAGGATTCTAAACCTGGCAGGTTGAGGGGCTCCAGAAGCATTGCTTTTCAGTTTCCTCATTTCCTAAAGTCCACTTCCGGATCTGGGGCCCGGGGATCTCTTAGAGATCCGGTTGGGATGAGATCCCCAGTCCTGGGTCCGGGTTTTGTGGCCTACCAGAACCATGATTGTCCAGCTGGGTGGAGGCCTGTTAAGGCAGTTGGGACCAGGCTTCTGGGTCACGCAATTGGGAGAAGTCTCCAGAGAGGGAGACAGTCGATCTCCAGGGGTCTAAGGCTGCAGGACGCAGCCTGGTCAACCACATCTGCAAGGAGGCAGGTGTGACCCGCGATCCCAAAGTATCGGATCACTTATAAGCCAGGAGGGCTAGGATGTCATTGTAGCCAGGAGAGCTACTGACCGTTTATGAGCCAGGAGGCCAAAGGTTTTCGTTTGAACATTGATGGTGACAACCCCCTGCTAGGGAAACCCTTTTGACCTTTGTTTTGAACCTTATTTTTAATAAACATGGGCTACCACGCCTTCAAACAGAGATCCTGGCTGTTGCAACCTCATTGGGAATGCACCTACCACAAGAGCTAAAGACCCTAATTCACAACACACACACACAAACAAGGAGGATAGAGGAATTACTTGTAACTGGGTTGGGGGATCAGGGCACCAGACTTCAATAATAGAAATGAATGTGTTAAAGTAGTAGTAAACTTCCTTTCTTGATGTTTACCTATAGGTAAGGCTTTAATAAGGTTTACCTATAGGTACAGTAAATATGCACCATTTAGGAGATATTTACTTGCAAAGCCACCGGTGACGTCACCAGCTCATGCACTCTGAAGGAACGTCATACCTGTGCCAGCAGTACCCAGTGCCAGCAGTATCCACCGCCAGTGCCAGCAGTACCCACTAGCAGTACCCAGTGCCAGCAGTACCCACCACCAGTGCCAGCAGTACCCACCAGCAGTACCCAGTGCCAGCAGTATCTACTGCTAGTGCCAGCAGTACCCACCACCAGTGCTAGCTGTATCCATCGCCAGTGCCAGCAGTGCCCACCAAGAGTGTCAGCAGTACCCAACAGTGTCAGCAGTACCCAACAGTGCCAGCAGTACCCACCAACAGTGCCAGCAGTACCCACCGCCAGTGTCGGCAGTATCCACCAGCCGTACCCAGCGCCAGCAGTACCCACCACCAGTGCCAGCAGTACCCACTGCCAGCAGTACCCACCACCAGTGCCAGCAGTACCCACTAACAGTGCCAGCAGTACCCACCAACAATGCCAGCAGTACCCACCAACAGTGCCAGCAGTACCCACCAGGGCTACCCACCAGCCATGCCATCCACCAGGAGTACCCAGTGCCAGCAGTATCCACCGTCAGTGCCAGAAGTACCCACCAGCAGTGCAAACAATATCCACCGCCAGTGCTAGCAGTGCCCACCAACAGTGCCAGCAGTACCTAACGGTGCCAGCAGTATCCACCGCCAGTGCCAGCAATACCCACCAGCAGTACCCAGTGCTAGCAGTACCCGCTGCCAGTGCCAGCAGTACCCACCAGCAGTACCCTGTGCCAGCAGTATCCACCGCCAGTACCAGCAGTACCCAGTGCCAGCAGTACCCACCGCCAGTTATAGCAGTAACCACCAACAGTGCCAGCAGTACCCACCACCAGTGCCAGCAGTAGCCACTAACAGCACCAGCAGTACCCACCAACAGTGCCAGTGCCAGCAGTACCCACCAGGGATACCCACCAGCCATATCATCCACCAGGAATGCCCACCAGTAGTACCCACCAGTAATACCCACCTGCCCTACCATCCACCAGGGATATCCACCAGCCGTACCATCCACTGGGGATACCTGCCAGCAGGACCTGCAGCAGTACCAGCCAGTAGACACCACCAGCAGTACCAGCCCTGGAGGACAGCCGGCAGCAGCCACCAGCCGTACCTGCCCTAGGGACAGCAGCAGCCGCCAGCCATACCCGCCTGGGGGACAGCAGCAGCCGCCAACCGTACCTGCCTGGGGGACAGCAGCAGCCAGCGATAACTGCAGGAAGCCTGAGGAAGAAGGGGTGATTGAGGTCAGTTGAGGTGCATGTAAGCCGCAGTGCATCCGTGAGAAAGCAGCCTTAGGCCCCCTTCACATGATCGGTACGATCGGGTCTGCCTGTCCGTTTTTCAGACAGAGCCAATCAGACCCTCCATTCATCTCTATAGAGCGGCAGAGGTAGATGGATTTGTGTCCTTTTAACACTAGGGATGGGCCGAACACCCCCCCCCCCCCGGTTCGGTTCACACCAGAACACTGCAAACAGGCAAAACATTTCTGCGGATATGCAAACCCTATTAAAATCAATGGGGCTCGAGCATGAAAAATCAAAAGTGCTCATTTTAAAGGCTTATATACAAGGTATTGCCATAAAAAGTGTATGGGGACCTGGGTAATGTCCTAGGGGACAAGTATCAATGCAAAAAAAAGTTTGTAAATCAATCATTTTTTCAGGACTAGTTATTTTAATAGTGATTAAAGTGAAAAAATAAAAATGAAATATTCCTGTAAATATCGTGCCTGGGGGGGTCCCCTTAGTATGCCTGTAAAGTGCCGCATCTGTGCGATGTTTAGAACAGTGCTACCGCAAAATGACATTTGTAAAGGAAAAAATTGTCATTTAAAATCGCTCGTGGCTGTAATGTATTGTCGGTTTTAAGGGGAACCCCATGCCGAAATCTAAAAAGGAAATTGCATTGGGCCCCCCCCCCCAAGTCCGTACCAGGTACTTCAGGTCTAGTATGTATTTTAAGGTGAACCCGCACCAAAATTTAAAAAAAAATTGCGTAGGGATTCCGTACTGGGTCCTTCAGGTCTGGTATGGATTTTAAGGGAAACCCCCCCCAAAGTCCGTACCAGGCCCTTCAAGTCTGGTATGGATTTTAACAGAAACCTCATGTCAATTTGTTTTAAAAAATGGTGCAGGGGTCCCCCCGAAAATCCAAACCAGACCCTTATCTAAGTACACAGCCCTGACATGGCAGGAGGGGGTGGGGAGAAGCGAGCACCCCCTCCCCCGAACCAGACCAAGCCACAAGCCCTCAACATGGGGAGAGTGCTTTGAGGTTTCCCCCAAAGCACCTTGTCCCCATGTTGATGGGGAGAAGGGTCTCATCCCCACAACCCTGGCCATTTGTTGTGGGGGTCTGCAGGTGGGGTGCATATTGGAATCTGGAAGCCCCTTTAATAAGGGGGCTCCCAGATTCTGACTCCCCCCTATGTGAATGGGTAGGGATTACCCCTACCCATTTACTGAAAAAGGAGTGTAGTAGTGTTACAAAAAACAGTAGTAGTAGTAGTTTTTGACAAGTCCTTTATTGTAAAATAGCTATTGTTGTTCCCCGTCTTCTGGTCTTCTGCTTCTTCTTTTGGTCTTCTTCCTTCCTCTCGTCGTCATCTTCTTCTTCTTCTTTCACCGTTGCCGATGCCGTGCCGTCCAGAGGCGACTCACCATCCACACAGTCCAACACGGAGGTGGAAACATTATGCTTTGGGGGTGTTTTTCTGCTAAGGGGACTCGACAACTTCACCGCATCAAAGGGATGATGGACAGGGCCATGCACCATCAAATATTGGGTGAGAACATCCTTCCCTTAGCCAGGGCATTGAAAATGGATGGTGAATGGGTATTCCAGCATGACAATGACCCAAAACACATGGCCAAGGCAACAAAGGAGAAGAATAAGAAGCACATTAACATTGGAGTGGCCTAGCTAGTCTCCTGACCTTAATCCCATAGAAAATATGTGGAGGGACCTGAAGGTTCGAGATACCGAACCAAACCCTCCTGAGATGTGCAAACCCGGTGGCCAGTTACAAGAAACGTCTGACCTCTGTGATTGCCAACAAGGGTTTTGCCGCCAAGTATTAAATCATGTTTTGCAAAGGGGTCAAATACGTATTTCACTCATTAAAATGCAAATCAATCTATAACTTTTTTGAAATGCGTTTTTCTGGATATTTTTGTTGTTATTCTGTCTCTCACTGTTAAAATAAATCTACCATTAAAACTATAGACTGATCATTTCTTTGTCAGTGGGCAAACATATAAAATCAGCAGGGGATCAAATACTTTTTCCCTCACTGTAGGATACTTACTGTACCAGACAGCAAAGAAAAACTTGTTTTTATTGTTGACTGTTAAGCTGCATAAACTCAAAAGTTCTGTTGCTGCTTTAACCTGTCCACAAGAGATAAGTGTTCAGTGTTGCTCGCATTAAATTTAGCCTATTTGTAAGTTGGATTTAAAAATGTGAAATCATAGGAGTTAAATAATTACAAAAGAGTACAATGCAGTACCAGTAAAGAAGAGGAAGCAGTAATAGTCCTTCAATGGAAATCATTTGAATGTCCAGTTTCCTTCTTGGAAAGGAATTACAGCAATCAGAAATAGAAGGAAAAGCTGCAGTTTATTTATGTGTAAATGTGTGTGTATTTTTAAGGGATAGACTGCCTCAGAATAACCACATGAAAGACTCAATTTAACTGTTTTGTAATATTGTTTGGCACGCATTGGCTGGTTGGATAAGTACCAGTGATCAAAGAACAACATACACACTTCAGCATATTTTTAATGTTTTATTCAGCAGCTTGCTAATACAGTACTGTTTATAGGGTTTCTGTCCAGTGAACTGCTGCCCCCTGTGTTATTCTGAGAGTATTGCATGGCTGCTCTTGTTTACAGAATAACCCAAACAAATCACACACAGATCAGATGGATGGATGGACCTGGAGGCCAAGTCTCAACCGTTACACAACAAACTACTTAATGAGCAGAGCAAATAGTTGATGTCATTAATGCACAATGCTGTTGATGAATGTAAATGAGTAATTTAATTAAAGCTACCATCTCAGACATCCTATGAAATATAGCTTAAACAAACTCATCACGTGGACTTCAGATCAGTGTCATAAGAAATGCATTATTGTGTACCAATTTGCACTCACAGTTATCACCATATTATTGGTGATGCCAACCATAGTGTATATTGACAACCATTAGATATCACATGAAGACCAGGCCTTTTCTGAAACCTTTTCTTTAAATTAGTATTTTGTGCTAAAACATTACTTAGAACCCCCAAACATTATATATTTTTTTAGCAGAGACCCTAGAGAATAATATGGCGATCTTTGCAATATTTTATATCACACAGTATTTGCACAGCGGCCTTTCAAACAGATTTAAAAAAAAAAAAAACACTTGAATGAATAAAAAAAACAAAAAAACACATTAGTTACCCGCATTTTTTTGGTAAATGTAAAAGATGATGTTACAACGAGTAACTAGATCCCCTTAACCCCTTGACCGCTGGGCACTTAAACCCCTTAACAACCAGACCAATTTTCAGCTTTCAGTGCTCTCACATTTTGAATGACAATCACTCAGTCATGCAATATTGTACCCATATGAAATGTGCGTCCTTTTTTTCACACAAATAGAGCTTTCTTTTGGTGGTATTTAATCACCGCTGGGTTTTTTATTTTTTGCGCTATAATTAAAAAAAGATCGAAAATTTTGTAAAAAAATGAATTTTTCTTTGTTTCTGTTCTAAAATTTTGCAAATTAGTAATTTTTCTTCATACATTTTGGCCAAAATTTATATTGCTACATATCTTTGGTAAAAAAATAAAAAATTAGTGTATATTATTTGGTCCTTGTGTAAGTTATAGAGTCTACAAGCTATGGTGCCAATCACTGACTATTGATCACAACTGATGAACTGACGGCCTATCTCATTTCCTGAGACCCTAACAAGCCAGGAAAGTACAAATACCCCATAAATTACCCCTTCTTGGAAAGTAGACATTCCAAGGCATTTAGTAAGGGTTATGGTGAATTTTTTGAAGTTGTAATTTTTTCCCACAGTTCTTTGCAAAATGAAGATTTTTTTTCCCCCCCAAAATTGTCATATGTTAACGGGTTATTTCTCACACCCAGCATATGCATACCACAAATTACACCCCAAAATACATTCTACTACTCCTCCTGAGCATGGCGATACCACATGTGTGAGACTTTTACACAGCCTGGCCACACACAGAGGCCCAACATGTAGGGAGCGCCATCAGGCGTTCTAGGAGCATACATTACACACATCATTTCTTGACTACCTCTTGCACTTTTGAAGGTCCTGGAGCACCAGGACAATAGAAACACCCAAAAAATGACCCCATTTTGGAAAGCAAACACCCCAACGTATATTCTAGGAGGCATAATGAGTCTTTTGAACATGTCATTTTTTCCACAAGTTTTTGGAAAATGGAAAGAAAATGAAAACGCATATTTTTTTACACAAAGTTGTCCATTCATACAATATTTCTAACACACAGCATATACCTAGCAAAAATGACACCCCAAAATATATTCTGCTACTCCTCCCGAGAATGGCGATACCACATGTGTGACACTTTTACACAGCCTGACCACATACAGAGGCCCAACATGCAGGGAGCACTGTCAGGTGTTCCAGGGGCATACATTTCAAATCTAATTTGACTACCTTTTACACTATTGTGAGGCACTGTGGTGGCATGGATAGGCACTGTAGTGGCACAGATGGGCAGGATAGTGGCACGGATGAGCAGTGTAGTGGCACTGATGGGCACTGTAGTGGCATGGATGGGCACTGTAGTGGCACAGATGGGCAATGTAGTGGGATGGATGTGTCACGGATGAGAACTGATGTGGTATGGATGAGCATGAATGAGGCACAAATGAGCCATGGATGGGGATGGATGAGCCAAGGATGGGTGGGTGAGCCCGGATTTGTGAGTATGGCTGGGTGAGCATGGATGGATGGCTGGGTGAGCATGGATGGATAAATGTGTGAGCATGGATGGATGGATGGGTGAGCACTGCTGGGTGGGTGAGCATGGATGGATGGCTGGGTGAGCATGGATGGATGGCTGGGTGAGAACGGCTGGGTGGGTGAGCATGGATGGATGGGTGAGCATGGATGGATGGATGGGTGAGCACGGCTGGGTGGGTGAGCATGGATGGATGGATGGATGGGTGAGCATGGATGGATGGATGGGTGAGAACGGCTGGGTGGGTGAGCATGGATGGATGGGTGAGCATGGATGGATGGATGGGTGAGCACGGCTGGGTGGGTGAGCATGGATGGGTGGATGGATGGA
>BLSH010060494.1:112109-123598 GCA_018402905.1 Glandirana rugosa
ACGGTACTACACGGTACAACTTGAAGGTCACTGGTCATACTCTCTCACTCTCTCTATTGTAGTTTAAATTGTGGTGAAAATGTCCAAATTGGGCCCAATTAGCCATTTTCTCTCCCCGGTGTCATGTGACTTGTTAGTGTTACAAGGTCTCAGGTGTGAATGGGGAGCAGGTGTGTTAAATTTGATGTTATCTCTCTCACTCTCTCATACTGGTCACTGGAAGTTCAACATGGCACATCATGGCAACGAACTCTCTGAGGATCTGAAAAAAAAGAATTGTTGCTCTACATAAAGATGGCCTAGGCTATAAGAAGATTGCCAAAACCCTGAAACTGAGCTGCAGCATGGTGGCCAAGACCATACAGCGGTTTAACAGGACAGGTTCCACTCAGAACAGGCCTCGACATGGTCGACCAAAGAAGTTGAGTACACATGCTCAGCGTCATATTCAGAGGTTGTCTTTGGGAAATAGACATATGAGTGCTGCCAGCATTGCTGCAGAGGTTGAAGGGGTGGGGGGTCAGCCTGTCAGTGCTCAGACCATACTCTGCACACTGCATCAAATTGGTCTGCATGGCTGTCATTCCAGAAGGAAGCCTCTTCTAAAGATGATGCACAAGAAAGGCCGCAAACAGTTTGCTGAAGACAAGCAGACTAAGGACATGGATTACTGGAACAATCACAAGTGGTCTGATGAGACCAAGATAAACTTATTTGGTTCAGATGGTGTCAAGCGTGTGTGGCGGCAACCAGGTGAGGAGTACAAAGACAAGTGTGTCTTGCCTACAGTCAAGCATGGTGATGGGAGTGTCATGGTCTGGGGCTGCATGAGTACTGCCGGCACTGGGGAGCTACAGTTCATTGAGGGAAGCATGAATGCCAGCATGTACTGTGACATACTGAAGCAGAGCACGAACCCCTCCCTTCCTTCCCTCCCTCCATGCCCAAGAGGGTTAAGGCAGTGCTGGAACATAATGGTGGCCACACAAAATGGCCACACAAAATACTGACACTTTGGGCCCAGTCTGGACATTTTCAGGGGTGTACTCATTTTAGTTTTTTGAGATACTGTATTTTATGATATCTTTTCATGTGACAACACTGAAGAAATTACACTTTGCTACAATGTAAAGTAGTGAGTGTACAGCTTGTATAACAGTGTAAATTTGCTGTCCCCTCAAAATAACTCAACACGCAGGCATTAATGTCTAAACCGCTGGCAACAAAAGTCAGTACACCCCTAAGTGAAAATGTCCAAATTGGGCCCAATTAGCCATTTTCCCTCCCCGTTGTTATGTGACTTGTTAGTATTATAAGGTCTCTTGTGTGAATGGGGAGCAGGTGTGTTAAATTTGGTGTTATCGCTCTCACTCTCTCATGCTGGTCACTGGAAGTTCAACATGGCACCTCATGGCAAAGAACTCTCTGAGGATCTAAAAAAAGAATTGTCGCTCTACATAGAGATGGCCTAGGCTATAAGAAGATTGCCAAGACCCTGAAACTGAGCTTCAGCACTGTGGCCAAGACCATACAGCGGTTTAACAGGACAGTTTCCATTCAGAACAGACCTCGCCATGGTCGACCAAAGAAGTTGAGTGCATGTGCTCAGCATCATATCCAAAGGTTGTCTTTGGGAAACAGACGTATGAGTGCTGCCATTGCTGCAGAGGTTGAAGGTCTCGTAACATCCACCAGCTCCATGATGTTGTCATGGAGGAGTGGAAGAGGACTCCAGTGGCAACCTGTGAAGCTCTGGTGAACTCCAAACCCAAGACTGTTAAGGCAGTGTTGGAAAATAATGGTGTCCATTATTGTAATTTTTTTTGGGGGGGGGGGAGTGTGTCCCCAGGTTTCAAAGGGACTTCCTGTCCCTCTTCCACCTTCCGGCTCTGGGCCGCCTAGGCAGCGACTCCTCTCCTCCTAGGTGGCCCCTCCCTCCTGGCAATCTTTTGGGACACGTCACAGGTCCCAGAAGATTGCCTGGCCACTAGGGATGCGCAGCGCGACTCGCGCATGCGCAGTGGGTGCCCGGCCGTGAAGCCGGGCCGGGTGCCCACACTAGGAATGGCGGGGCCCTCGGGAGGAGGGGGAAGACGAGCGAGGCTCCGTGCGGCTCCATCGCTGGACCAGGGGACAGGTAAGTTACAGTTTATTAAAAGTCAGCAGCTACACTTTTTGTAGCTGCTGACTTTTAATAAACAAAAAAATGAGTGGAACTCCGCTTGAAGGAACACAGGAGCACCTTTGAACAGCAGCATTGTCAGTCTGGGTGGAGTTGAGTGTTAGATGTACTACCAGATTTAGATATACAGTACTAACAAATTGAAACCAAACTCTGGATAATATTTTATAAGCAGTTACAGCAAACCTCTTTTTTCTTTTGGAATAAAGGTTTTACATAAATAAAATGTAATCATTACAAGCACCCCTGTCAATTTTAAATAGGTTGTCTCATTCCTGTAAAGTGATAAATATACAACAGAGCTTGTTCTTTAAAAAAAACAAAAAAAAAACAACAGACTTACTGGCTGGATCACCAGGTGAAAATAAAGTAAAGAATGGCTAAAAAAGAACCATGCAGCCATCACATCAAATGTTAGCTTTTGGGTTCAATACTGCTTTAACAAGCCCGAATCCACTTAATACTGGCTTTTCTATTTTGAGTGGATTGTCTTCTTAATGGCAGACAAAACCAATTCTTGGAGATTTTCCAAACAAATTGTTCCATATAAATGCAGCAACTCAGCTTGAGCAGACAGTTAATTAAGGATAACAATGTAATGAGAGACTGTACAGGTATAATAATAGCCGGGTATAGGTGATTGAAAGCTCCTATTACTTTTATGACAACAAATGACTGTATGGGACTATACCAATCGTTAATGATTAATATTACTACATATTATTACAATTTGATGATGGAGCTAGACAATCAATTAGAAAGCTTAGCTGTCAGCTGATAAAGGTAATAAAATTGTACCATATGTAAAAAGGAAACAGTGAGTTTTGTGTAAATGATTATCTCATAGTCATGCCATACCCTGTCTTTCCTTTTTATTCTCACTCTCTCGTCTGTGATGCTGATTCGGCTCCAGGATGATATCCTTTCCTTCAATGCAGGTAGTATTGTCGAGATAAGTGCAGTATTACTATGCTTGTTGAGGCCTCTGATTATGCTGGATATGAGAATCAGAACAATCCTCATAGCCAAGGACAGATGAAGAATCCTCATAGCCAGGAACCAGAGGCATAATTAGAACCTTCAGGGCCCCAGTGCAAGAAACCATGATGGGTCCCCCTGACCCCCAGATGGGGCCCTTCTCTCTGAGCCCGGGGTCCTTTCCACTGATTCCAGGTCTCTTTACTCCTGCCATGTGGCCCCTCCTGCAGCTGAACCCTTTCACATGTTTTGCAGTGGGCCCCCTTCCTGCCATTTGGGGTCCCCCACAGTGGCGGAACTCGAGGGCCCAGTCACACCTGTGACCTTTGCGACCCTGGTAGTTCCACCACCAGTGTCAGTAGTTCAGCTCAGTTGCACAGAATGAATGGACAGCATTAGCTCTGTATAGAGTTTCCTGTTCATTCACAAACCAAAGCATAGTAAACACAGTCTACTATGCTTCAGTCTTGAATATACACAGCTCTCCCCCCCGCTCTCTATCCTGAAAGCATTCCCAGCAGCAGCCGGCGGGAGAAGGAAGGGGGAAGCCGACACGCAGCCCTGCAGGTGGAGGGGGGGCAGAGAAGTACATATGGCCTAGGAGGGGTGGCGGGGGAGGCACATAGAGGAACTGATGCCCTCCATCTTCCTCCTGTAGCCACTGAATGCCGGCAGGAGGGAGAGGAGGAGAAGCAGGTTTTCCGTGGTTGCAGGAGGAAGATTGAGGGCATCAGTTTCTCTATATGCTGCTCTGGCGCCCCTCCTATCCTAATGTACAGGGGAGCAGCACAGGCCCCCTGGAGCGTGGGGCTGGGTCACAGTTGCAACACTTGTGACCCCTGTAGAAACCTCATAGACAGGGACAGATGAAGAATCTTCATAGCCAGGGACAGATGTAGAATCTTTATAGCAAGGCACCATTTAAGAATCCTCATAGCCAGTGCCAAATTTAGACCTTGGGGGGCCCAGGGCACTTCAAGTTTGGGAGCCCCTCTACTCTCTGACAATTTCATCCGACACTCTGCTATGTCATTCTGGACAAATTCCTATCCAGGGCAATGCCCGTCCCGAGTTCAATCAATCTCGTAATTTCGGGTAAAATATGCTAACAAAATTTTACCCTATTCAATTTTGTGAAGAGTTAAATTTGCCCCTTGACCCACCCAGGATTAAGCAAGGGAGTGAGCTTCTCTCATGTTTCTCACTGCGATAAATCAATGCTAGTCATTAACTTTACTCCCACATGATTGGGTCGGAGCTGTTGCCAGGCACTTTGCATTATTTTATCATTTTAAATTCCAAGCCACACTCATGTTTAAACAAGCATCTCTAATAGTAAAATAATAGTTGAAATATAAAACATCTGACAGAAGCCCTCATCTCTTTCTCTGTCTCTGAAGTCAGGCTTAACTGTTCTGTAAGCTGATCCTGACACCCACACAAACTTTGTCAATCTTTTAAATATTGAAACTAATTTTATTGCTATGACTTTTTTTTATAAAGGAAGTCTGGGGTCCCCTCTGGCAGGGGGCCCCGGGCAATTGCTCCTTTTGCCCCTTTTAATACTGTTCACTGTTCAGAGGCAGACAAAGAATCTTCATAGCCAAATCGTCTTAGCCAGTTGTAGCACCCTCTAGTGTGTGCCTCTATTAGTGGCAGTGTAGGAAAGTTTACGTGACTCAGGTTTTAAGCCTATGAGTCTTAATTGTGTCAGGGCTCACTAGAGTTCAGGGCTGGGTGACTCATCCTGGCAGCTCTCTGGTGCCTCACCTGGTGTCTGGAGGGTTGGAGAACCTTCTAGAACTAGAGGCCGGGGGTTGGGAGGAGCTTCCATGAATATTAATGGGGCCTTGGCCAATCTCCAGATGTGGGCTGGCAGGGGGCAGAGACAACCCCATAAATAGACATGAGCTACTCCACCAGGGAATTGGGTGGAAGATGGAGATGGAGTGCTAATGAGAGGCTGTGAGTGGCCCTTGAGGGAATCCCCTGCCAGGATGGGGAGATACCTTGGGTTGAAGGCTCTTGATAGCTGGAGTAGAAGGATCCCACCACAGGAGGCAATTGGAGAGGAACCTTCAGGAGAGGCAGTGGGACAGATTTAAGGAGAGACAGTGAGTAGAGATCAGCACTGGGCAGGGACAACATAAGGGGAGAGACTGCCAGCTGTAGCAGTGCTCTCTGAAGACAGAAGTTGGCTTAGTCTTCATCCTTGCCCTCTGTATTCTCCATGGAAGTGTGCCAGTCGGGCAGAACTGGGGAAGTATGCCAGTCGGGCAGGACTGGGGCAGAATGTCAGTCAAGAGGACTGGGGAAACTCAGCCAGGTGCGACTGGTGGCAGCCAGGTGGGCTAGTAATTCTGCAAACAAGTGGAACTGGGATCAGTGGCCACAGGGTAGCAGAAGGAGGAATGTCATGCTGTTCACTCACATTGCACTTGTTTGTCAAGGGACTGAGTGTTCCTGCCTGTAATGGGCCTTTACCGAGCTAGCAACATCCTGCTAGTTCCCATCAGGAGTCATCAGCGGGTGCTGAAACAGTTTCAAGTTGGGCATTCCATAATTCCCTACCCCATCCAAATTATCAACCCCTAATAAAACATAAAAAGCAAGCCAAGAACTGTTTTCTGCGTTAGAATGTGTGAAGGAAATGCTATGTGACTGGCTGTGCAGCAGTGGGGACACGGGGCACTAACGACTCCTAGGGGGGTAGTGCTACACAGTGACAGATGAAGAAATAGGATTTTTTGACTTACCGTAAAATCCTTTTCTCTGAGTTCATGGACAGACGCAGCCTCTATGCTTGACATATGGGGTCTATGCACCTTTCATTGGAGTAGACTAGGCAGAACGTAGTTCAGCTCAAAGCAGACACAGTCCCTCCCAGGGGGCAGTCCTTACTTGGCATAACCCCTCCTGCCCTGCTCAGCAACTCAGTTCGTAACAAGCAGTACAAACTCCAGTTGAGTTCAATGAACTCAGAGAAAAGGATTTTACGGTAAGTCAAAAAAATCCTATTTTCTCAATCGTTCATTGACGGACACAGCCTCTATTCTTGACATGTGGGGATGTCCCAAAGCAGTGTCACAACGAGGGGTGGGCAACAACAACAACAGTACCCAACAAAAGAGTTCTCCGGGAGGTGCCAGACGTGCCTCACACCGCCGCCTGCAAAACTTTGCGGCCAAAAGCAGCACGGAAGACGCTGCAACAGCAACTCTGTAAAAAAAAGTGTGCACCGAGGACCAAGTGGCCGCCTTGCACACCTGAGAAACCGACGCCTGGTGTCGGAAAGCCCAGGAATTACTAATCGCCCTGGTAGAGTGAGCCGTGACCGGCAAGGGGGGCTCCTGGCCCCAAACAGCATACGCACTGGTCACCGTCTGTCGTATCCAATGGGAAATGGTGGCCGACGAGGCCGCCATCCCCTTGCGTGGACCATCCACCGCGACAAAAAGCGCATCGGATCTCCGAAACGAGGCCGTGGCCACCAAATACACCCGCAGAGCCCTAACCACAGCCAGAGAGTGCAAAGTAACTTCCTTAGGATGAGACGGGCGCCCACACAGCGAAGGGAGGACAATGTCCTCATTGATGTGAAAAGAAGAGACCACTTTCGGTAAGAAGGACGGGGAAGGGTGCAAAACCGCCTTGTCATTATGTAAGACCAAGTACGGGGACCTACAGGACAGAGCCGCCAGCTCCGACACCCGCTTAGCGGATGTTATCGCCACCAGAAAGGCCACTTTCTGCGAGAGCAGTTGCAGGGAAATTTCCCTGATATTTTCGAAAGGCGGCTTCTGAAGCACTGAAAGGACCAGATTAAGGTCCCAAGGCACCAAAGACGACCGTACCTGGGGAGCGACATGACGAACCCTCTGGACAAAGGTACGGATCAAGGAATGCGTCGCCAAGGGACTCTGAAAAAGAATCGCCAGGGCAGAAATCTGCCCCTTAAGCATGCTCAATGGCAACTTGTGATCTAGGCCTTGCTGAAGGAAGGCCAGCACCCGAGCCACCGAAAAGGAACGAGGGTTCCATCCCCCTGCCTCGCACCAGGCAATATAAGCCTTCCAGGGGCGGGGATAGATCTTACTCGAAGTGGCCTTACACTTGAGCATAGTGGGAATGACAGACTCAGAGAGTCCCCTATCTTTTAACACCTGGGACTCAATAGCCAGGCCTTTAAAGCCAGCGAGGGTAAAGCAGGGTGCAAGATGGGTCCCTGTGAAAGTAGGTCCTCGCGAAGCGGGAGCCGCCAGGGAACATCGACCACCATCCGCACCACGTCGGCGTACCAAGGACGCCGAGGCCAATCTGGCGCTACCAGAATGGTTGGAATCCTTTCCACCTCTATCCTGCGTAGCAGGCATGGGAGTAGCGGAAGTGGGGGGAAGGCATAGAGCAATCGGTACCGAGACCACGGAGCCACAAGGGCATCCGCTGCGTCTGCCAGCGGATCCCTTGTTCTGCTAACGAAGGCCTGTACCTTTCGGTTGAGCCGGGACGCCAGGAGGTCCACGTCTGGTGTACCCCACCTTTGACAAATCTGGCGGAACACCTGCGGGTGCAGGGATCGCTCTCCCTGATCCAGCGTCTGGTGACTGAGGTAGTCCGCCTGCCAATTCTCGACGCCCGGAATGTGAACAGCGGAGATTGCCGGCATGTAAAGCTTTGCCCACCACAAAATGTGGGCTACTTCTGACACCGCTGCCACGCTTCTCGTTCCGCCCTGATGGTTCACGTAAGCTACAGCCGTGGTGTTGTCTGACTGGACCCGAACAGGACGCCCGTGCAACCTCCCCGACCAGTGGGAGAGGCAAAGCCTGATCGCTCGAAGTTCCAGCACATTGATCGGGAGACGGGACTCTTCCGCACACCAGCGGCCCTGGGTTGACAACCGCCCCAGGACCCCCCCAGCCGTATAGGCTGGCATCCGTTGTGACCACCATCCAGTCCACCAGAAGAAATGACTTCCCCAGCCCCAAGGCCGGGGCCCGCAGCCACCAGGCGAGGGAACCTCGAGTCCGGTGATCCAAACTGATCACCCGATCCAAGGAAAGCGGAGACTTGTCCCACCGCAGCAGGAGTGCCCGCTGCAGGGACCAGGCTTGACTCTGGGCATAGGGCACCGCCTCGAAGGTGGAGACCATCAGCCCCAACACCCTCATGCAAAATCTGAGAGAGGACCACCACTGGGACAGCAGGGCCCGCACCGCAACTTGGAGCGTCAAGACCTTGGCGGCAGGAAGAAACACCTTCGCCCGCTCCGTGTCCAGGACCAAGCCCAGGTATTCCAACCGGCCCGACGGAGTCAGTACCGACTTTGGAAGGTTGATCACCCAGCCAAAGTCCCGCAGGAAACCGAGGGTGATTTCCACACTGTCCTTCAAGGCTGAGGCCGACTCCGCCCGCAGGAGGAGGTCGTCGAGATATGCCACCACTGCTATAGCCCTCTGCCGCAGCAGAGCCAGCACCAGGGCTAGGAGCTTGGTGAAGACCCACGGGGCTGAGGCCAGACCAAATGGAAGGGGCACAAACTGGTAGTGGAGATCCCCTACCGCAAAGCGCAGAAAGCGCTGGTGGCACGCACATATGGGCACGTGCAGATACATCTAAGGAGGCCAAGAAGTCTCCCTGACGAAGCGCCGCCACCACAGAGCGGACAGATTCCATTCTGAATTTCCATGCCCTCACAAAGAAGTTGAGAGCCTTCAGGTCCAAGACAGGCCTGACCCCATCTTTTCTCGGTACCACAAAAAGATTTGAATAAAAACCGCGGAAACGCTCCGTCGAGGGACCCGAAACAATCACCCCCTGATGGAGCAGGACTCGCACGGCCCCAAGCAGGGCCTGCCGTCACCCCGGGGAAGCCTCAGATTGGAGACGAAGAACCTGTCTGGGGGCTGGGTACTGAACTCTATCTTGTACCTGGACGAAACCACCTCGCGCAACCAGAGATCAGAGATGCGAGAGGTCCACCGGTCCGCGAACCACAAAAGCCGTCCCCACACCCGAACTGCGAGCTGGGGCGACCCATTATGCGGAGGAGGACTTCTCCTCCGCCTTCTCGGCCTTACACTGCTAGGGATGCTTCTGACCCCCCGCGGGGCCTTGGCGGGCTGAGAGACCTTGTTTGGGGCATGTGGTGCACGAAAAAACCTCTTTTGAGTAGGGAAGGAAGGGCCCGCCCTGCGCCGGGGCTCCTTGCCCCTTCTAGGCTCCAGGAGGAAGGTACTCTTCCCCCCAGTGTAATCCTTGATGTTCTCATCCAGGGAAGCCCCAAAGAGGCGACCACCTTCAAATGGCAGGTCCGCCAGGCCTTTCTTTGACGCCTGGTCTCCTGACCAACATCTAAGCCACAGCAGACCTCTAATGACGATTGCAAACATGGACAGTTTTGACATCATGGGAGCCATGTCGAGGACCGCATCACAGAGGTACTTAAGGCCCTGAATCAGCTGGTCCGCCATCTGCACAGGTTCCGGAGGGGCCTGGAGATCTTCCAAAGCCCGGTGCACGATGGCCGCCCATTCCGTAAGCGCCTGTGCCACCAGCGCCGAAGCCAGCGCCGGCCGCATGGCCGAACCCGCGACCAGGAACATTGCCTTGGACACCGCCTCAGTCCTCCTATCGGCCGGGTCTTTGAATGGTGGAGAGCCCGCCATTGGAATAGTGGTCGCTTTGTTCAGGCGAGCCACAGGTGGGTCCACCGTCTGGGACTTCCACTTCTGCAACAGGGTATCCTCAAAGGGATAACGCACAGAAAAACGTTTATGCATGGCGAATGAACCCTGAGGTCGTTGCCACTCCTTGTAAACAAACTGATCAAAATACGACAAATAAGGGAATACCTTAGGCGTCCGGGCCGGCCTATGCGACCCAAAAGCGTACAGTGCCCCCTGTGGCCCAGCTTCAGCGTCTCACAGATCGCTGAGACCAATGAGTCCACTAGAGCCCGTTCACGAGCCACGGTGGCCCCCGAGGGCTCATCCTCTTCATCAGAGGGGTCCCCGAGCTGGCCTTCCGACAGCTCCAGGGGGGTCTCCGACACCACGGAGCCCCCCTCAGGCTCCGAGTCCTCACAAGAGGACGGGGGAGGGGGTGGCCATTTCCTCGCCACCCCACGGTCACGGATCGGCTCCACTCGGGAGAAGAATCCCTCCAGGATGGCCGTCAAACTGTCCAGCGGAACCACAGGTCCCAGCGCTCCCTGGTCCCCACCGGAGACACCTGGCTGGGAAGCACCTGCTTCGACCGCCATGACAAGGGTGCACTAGCATGAGCACCCGGGACTCCTTCCCCGCATCTCTTGTCAGGTGCCCGGGTTCCCACACTCAGCGATCGCCCCTCTGTGGCAGCTGACTCCAACATCTCTCCCCACTGGCAGCCGCACACACCCCACAGACTCACTGGGGATCCTCCTCCTTGGCTCCGATATTCTCATGTATACAGACAGGAACAGGAGGAGCCAGGGAGGAGGGACATTACATTCATGGGGCCGCACTGTATATTTGTAGGTCTTTCTCTATATAATTTATGGATGGCGGAAGGGGACACAGTAACTGGGAAGGGGGAAGGGACAGGTAACCAGGATGCATGAGTGATGGGGGAGGGAGGGGGGTAGTAAGAGGAAATGTGCTGGGGGTGCTTTTGGAGGGTAGAGGACTTGCACTAGTAGGGGGGTGATGTGGGTGATTTTATATCTGGCCCCCCACTAGCACTAGTCCTCACCTCCTAAAGCACCCCCAGCACATTTTCTCTTGCCACCCTCTCCTTCAAATCAAAGAGATGTCGCCTGCTAAAGAGGGGAAATGGACATGGGACATGTGAAAAAGGCCCCTCTCTGTCCTCATCCCAGCGTCCCTCTCTGTCCTCATCCCAGGGGTCCCTCTCTGTCCTCATCCCAGGGGTCCCTCTCTGCACACATCCCAGGGTCCCTCTTTGCCCTAATCCCAGTGCCCCACTCTGTCCTCATCCCAGGGGTCCCTCTCTGTCCGCATCCCAGGTTCCCTCTCTCCTCATCCATGGGGTTCCTCTCTGCCCTCATCCTAGGGGCCACCTCTCTGACCTCATCCCAGTGTCCCTCTCTGCCCTCATCCCAGGGGTCCCTCTCTGCCCTCATCCCAGGGTCCCTCTCTGCCCTCATCTCAGGGGTCCCTCTCTGCCTTCATCCCAGGGGTCCCTCTCTGCCCTCATCTCAGGGGTTCCTCTCTGTTCTCATCCAAGGGGTCCCTCTCTGCCCTCATCCCAGGGTCCCTCTCTGCCTTCATCCCAGAGGCCCCTCTCTGCCCTCACCCCAGGGTCCCTCTCTGCCCTCATCCCAGGG
>BLSH010060494.1:131300-144999 GCA_018402905.1 Glandirana rugosa
GGTCGTCGATGTGTATGACATCGACGACCGAAGGTGCCGATATCACTGGTCTCCAGGACAGGTAAGTGTCCTATTATTAAAAGCCAGCAGCTACAGTATGTGTAGCTGCTGGCTTTTAATTTTTGCAGCTGTGAGCAGAACACTGCTTTAATGTAGAAAAATGTAAATAATGCATTTGGGTGCCAAAAATATGAATGCAAACTACTCACTA
Source organism: Glandirana rugosa (assembly GCA_018402905.1). Taxonomy (NCBI): domain Eukaryota; kingdom Metazoa; phylum Chordata; class Amphibia; order Anura; family Ranidae; genus Glandirana; species Glandirana rugosa. The sequence continues at coordinate 131,512 of BLSH010060494.1, forward strand.
GGGGGAGAGCCTCTTGGGGAATCTAGGATGGAAAAAGACCTAGGGGTCTTAGTAGATGACAGGCTCAGCAACGGCAGGCAATGCCAAGCTGCTGCAAGAAAAGCCAACAGGATATTGGCATGCATTAAAAAGGGGATTAATATCAGAGATAAAACCGGCCGCACCTGGAGATTTCAATGTACAAATACCGCAATGGCGACCCCACAATAGGGATAAAACTTTTCCGCGCCAGGGAATATAAAAAGACACGCAGCCATTCACTAAAATTAGAAGAAAGGCGGTTTAACCTAAAACTGTGTAGAGGCTTCTTTACGGTAAGAGCAGTGAGGATGTGGAATTCTCTTCCACAAGCAGTGGTTTCAGCAGGGAGCATAGATAATTTCAAATAACTATTGGATATGAACCTAAACGACCACAACATACAGGTATATACAATGTATTATTGACATAAAAAGCACACACGCAGTGGTTGGACTTGATGGATTTGTGCCTTTTTTCAACCTCACAAACTATGTAACTATGTAACACCATGCAAACATACGGTTGCATAATTTATGTACAGTATCCCTATTATCTACCAATATCTAGATAGTGTGATGGCAAGCGGCCGCCATCGTTATACGGTGACAGGTTGGCACTGCTGCGCGAATCACCGTAGCTGTACGGCGGCTCACGCAGCCGCAGTTGTGGGCAGGAGGTGCGGGGGCTGTGCAAAGTGCAGGGGCTGTGTAATTTAAAGGTAACCAGAGGTGCGGGGGCTGTGCAATGTAAAGGGAACCAGAGGTGCGGGGGCCGTGTAAAGTAAAGGTGGCTGTGTAATGTAAAGCTTTTTCATTAGTAAAGTGAGGTAAACCTGTACTGATATTATTACGATGTTAGGATTATTATTATGTTCATCTAGTCCTCCATGCATTCACATACATTGAATCCGGCCCCTTAAGTGGAAAAAGGTTGCTGACCCTTGCTGTAAGGAGTATAATTGTATTCATTTTACATGATCATGATTTTATAGTAATTTTACATATTGCAAATTACACATTTCGGTATTAATATCATTTTTTTAAACCTTGAAAAGCATGTACCCCTACCAGTTTTTCAACTGCATCAACATGGAATTTGCTGGCACCTTTGTTACCTACATCAAACAATACATTTATGAGTCTAGGATATGTAATAGTTAAATAGGAAATTGATGATATCAGTGGGTAGATTAATTTAGATGATATGTCCGGCTGTAATTACATGGTATTAGCTGATGTAATGACCATTATTACAGGCTCATCTACAAATGTTTTCAATGTCTTTTACATGATTTTGTTTTCATAATGAAGGGACATGACTAATAATTTGGATAACTCCATTGTATAGGAAGTCTTTAAAACTTTGAATAGGATTTTCAGTATATCAAGAAAAAAAAAAAAAAATCTGCTCGTGGATGGATAGGGGTTGACCTCCTGCTTCCATCAAATATCTCTTTTTTTTGAAGGTGAGGTGTGGGGCAGAAAGCTGGCAGCAATGCCATGTAAAATAGCTTTATACTTACCTCTTTAGCACTATTCTGAATTTTTGGTATTTTGAAGAGCTGACAGTGGTGTATTTTGGTTTTGTGTTGCCCTAGGCAAAACTGAAATCGCCCCCCCCCCCCATCTAAATTTGCCCCATCCTAGCCGCTTTAAAATTGTGCTCTCCTGTACAACGGCAACAAATGACAAAACTTTTACTATCCATAGGCAAGGCTTTGAAAGCCTTTACGTTACCACTTCAGATTCACAGAGGAGGTCTGATGCTAGAATTACTGCATATGATTTGACATTTGCGGTGGTACCTCACATGTGTGGGACAATTGCTGTTTGCCTGCGGGACCAACACGCGCTTTCGCCTTTGCGTGCAATCACGGGAGGACGGAGGCACTTTAATTTTTTTAATTTTTTTTTTTTTTACACTGTTGCTCTATTTATTTATTTTTTTAATCACTTTTATTGCTGTCACAAGAATTGTAAACATCCTTGTGACAGTAATAGGCAGTGACAGCAGTGGTGGCTGGTGGGTTTTTTGGGAGGGGGGCGGCAAACAAACAGCAAACCCCCCCCCCATGGCATGGCATGGCACTTGCTCATCCGGGGGGATGTGCTTTCCTGGCACTGGTATCACCCCCCGACGGCGTGGCACTGACAGCATCCCCCCCCCAGGCGCAGGGCTGGCAGGAACTCTATAGGGCACCCCAACACCTCCCCGCCCCACCCGCGAGAGGTCCGGCACTTACTGTGCTTTGGCTGTGTCCTCTCCTCCAGGGTGCGGGCAGAGCAGCGGCGGTGGAGGTGCCTATTCCAGAGGGTGTCTCCGTGCTGTTTCCTCTTCCTTTCTTCCTTAGGGCCAGGCATCCAATAGGATCGCATGGCACTTTGGCCAATCGGGACACAGGTCTCACAGACCTGTCTCCTGATTGGTGGGGAGGAACGGTAGTGTGACAATAGAGAACATGTATGGTTACACAATTGGGTGGGATTGGGGTGCACTCTCTGCGCCCCAAGCCCACCCTATTTTGAAGCCTATTAGAGCCTATGGCCTCTAATTAGGTGCTTTAAAATACACACCCCCTGCCTATCCCTGCAATTGTATTTCATGCGCCCGGCATCCTGAAAGAGGCCAGGCGCATGGATAGGGGGGCGGCAGAGGTGTTGGGGGGGCGGCGCCGTAAATTCACTGAGTGACAGGTACTCTTTAGGGAGAGAACTGGAGTCTAAAAGACCCCAAATCCCTCCTCTGCACTTAAAATGATTCAAAACACCAAGATCAGTGTTTTTGAATGATTTCGATTTTTAAAAACTGGCTCTTATGGTTTCCGAGCAAACCAGAAGTGATGTCATGTAATTGCTTCCAGTTTATTGTTACGAACAGCCGATCAAAGTTGATCCCGGCTTTGCTTGGCTGTCCGGCCAACTGTCGGATGCGCTGGCTGGTCGCTTAGTCCTCCCGCTGCTTGAAATAGCAATCGAGCAGCTAGTAAGGCACTCCGATTGCTATTGCAAGAGAGCCGACCGCCTGCTCTAAAAAACTGCATCTAAAAGGTACCATTCTGCACTGCAAGCATCATCCCAGTACAGGCTCTGCCCCCCTGGAAACATCTTATTTGCCTCGTGGTAAATACGCCCCTGGGTACTCATGCTTTCTAACTCTTTCAGGTGTGTCAGATATTGTGTGAACAGTAATATATTCCAATAGGCAAGTGCATGTATTCTTAAGACCAACAGTATACATCCCTTTTCTTTTAGGTCCGTGATTAGAAACAGAACAGGGCCCCTTTTTACATGAGCTCCCTCTGGTCCAATCAGAATGGGATTCATGAACAGATGACCTGCTGAATCAGGGCAGAGCGGGATGGATGTCACTTTACGTTCAGCTTTTACATTTACATATCTGAGCTTTCCAGACCCATGTTGGATGTATGGATAGTCAGATGAAAAGGGTCTTGCGTCCATTTACATCAGATCAGATTACCTCTAAAATGTGATTTTTAGGTCTGGAACAACAGAAGGACACAGACCTAGACGGACTTGGAGGTAGACAGATGAAAAAAAGGATGTTCATCAATTTATATGTACTTGCCCATACTGATGTCATCAATATACAATGGTTCAGTCAATTTAAGGAATAGAAAGCAAAAGACTGACAGTTATGGGCACATTTGATTGATGTGGGAGCGCCAGTCAAAACTCTATTTTATGGCAAGGCAACCCACATTTATTAAACAAAATGGAGAGTTCACAAAGACATCAGGTGCCCACACAGGGGTTCTTCCTCATCAACATGAATAGTCGACTAAAGATACTGAGCCATCTGGCTCCCTTGTCAGCTCTCCTGGTTCACTTGGCTCACTTAGCCTTTAGTCGCAGCTCCCTGCTGCACGACCCACTCCTGGCCTCTGGATAGGGGATCATCTGATACCCCAAAAGGAAACCACTTGACCCCTGGAACAAGACCCCCTGTCTCCTGACCACTGACTGGGGTGCCTTTGATCCCTGGCTGGGGTCTCCTGCAGGGCTGCCAATAGGGGTATCACTGGGCCTCCTATAGGGGGCCTGGGCCCACAAGGGGCTCAAACAGCAGGGGGATCAGTGCGGCGGGATAGGAAGACAATTACAGAACAATGCACTGTGTCTGTGTCTCTCCCTCCAGCAACTGGAAGCCAGTTTCTCCGTGTCTCCTTTCTGCCAGCTTTCAGCTGCTGGAGGCAGAGACACAGACACAAGGCATCGTTCTGTAATTGTCGACCCACTCCGCCGCACTGATCCCCTTACTGTGCTACCCACATCTGATTTCTCCCTGTCACTGTGCCAGCTTCCCTCACCCCCCCCCCCCGCAGTGCCGTCAGCTTCCCTCTCCTACTGACTGCACTGGCGGATGCAATGTCATAGCGTGGATTGTCAGCACCCGGGGCAAGGTAAGTAATTTTTCTCCCCTAACCAGTGGACTTTTAGCACTCCCTGAGTCCCTTCCACTAGTACAACAGTACCGATCTACCTGACTACTGCACTATTCTACCTGATTCCTACACTGACACCACTACACTGGCCTACCTGATTCCTACACTGACCACTACACTGACCTACCTGATTCCTACACTGAACTACCTGTCCACTACACTGACCTACCTGATCACTACACTGACTTACCTGATTCCTACACTGAACCTGACCACTACACTGACCTACCTGATTCCTACACTGACCTACCTAAACCCTACACTGACCACCACACTGACCTGTTTGATCCCTACACTGACCAACCTGATTCCTACACTGACCTACCTGACCATTACACTGACCTACCTGACCACTACACTGACCTACCTTGTTCCTACACTGACCTACCTGATCCCTACACTGAGCACTACACTGCACTGACCTACCTGACTACTACACTGACCTACCTGACCACTACACTGGCCAATCTGTTTTCTACTCTGACCACTACACTGACCTACCTGACCACTACCCTAACCTGCATGATTCCTACACTGACCTACCTGATCCCTACACTGACCACTACACTGACCCACCTAACCACTACACTGACCTACCTGACCACTACACTGACCAACCTGTTTTCTACCCTGACCACTACACTGGCCTACCTGACCACCGCACTGACCTACCTGATGCCTACACTGATCTACAAGATTCCTACACTGACCACAACACTGACCTACCTGATTCCTACACTGACCACTACACTGACCTTGTAAAAGAAAAAAGAGGGCACACCAGCCTAGCACATTATCCAAGTATATTTATTGAATTAAAAGGAAGAAAACATACTCACATACAAATGGATGTTTTAAAGGCATGTCCAGGTCCACAATATATATAGACAAAAAACAGCTCCAACAGTGACAAATAAGTGAGAATAAATAAATCAATAATTTAATAATAAACGTTCATAAAGTTCATATGGTGCTTCTTGAGAAAAAAGCGCTTCAGTGTTTTAATATATAACGCTGCCAAGTGCTCGGTGCTCCAAAGTGCAGTAGTAAACAAAGTTCAACTGTGTCACATGCCCCACTTGTTACCCTACTCACCAGAAGTCATGGACCCCCAGCTTTGTAGTCTGGGGGTCAAACAGGCGTTATTTGGTGATAGTAGGACAAAGGTGATGACAGAAGTCCTCTGGTGGTGTATAGTGTATATCCATGGATATTCTCTCAGAGGCCGCTATGCACAACACCTGCAGATCTCCGGCAAGCTTGATATAAACATAGGGAAACTCATAGTGTATCTCTTAAAAAACTTTTATTATTCACAAGCCAAAATCCTACTTACAAAAAGTTAAAAATTCCAAGCAAACAATACAGGGATTCCAAGGAAGCAGACCCACGCGGCATGCGTTCCACAGTAGGGCGGAAGTGACGTCAAGGTTGCGAGAAACTGGAGGTTATGTCAATGCGTTCCGCCCCTCCTCCAGGGCATCATTACAGACATCACTTCCGTTTGCACTTTTTATAGAATGGAAAAGCGGAAGCTTCTCCTCTAATCATCCAATCACTGATGAGGAAGTGAAAAAATTGACGCCCGTCTCTCGCATCATACGACGTCTCCTCCTGTGTCCCCTTGCCCCACAATCCAAAACAAAAAATTTAATTGGAATCAATATCTACAATGGCGATACAATGACCTACGATACCTACAATCATCAAAAAATATATATATTATATAACACCTGATTGTAATAAATAACATAAATAGGGAAATAAAAATGAATAAAAAAAGATTACTAAGAAAAAGATCAAAAATATAAAAAAAAATCATAAAAAATATATATACCTATGTTTTTTCAAAAAACACATATATATAATAATGCATAAAACCATATACATGAACATCTTAAAGGGAATTGTGGGTCTCATACATATATCATATGCAGGAGACATATGACACCAAAGGATACTCAAACCATATAAAATCATTTACTAAATTACCAATTTGATAAAAAGCAATTTAAGTTCATTTCAATGTTTATCCCAGAAAGATTCATAGTTCCAAGCCTATGAATCCATTGACACTCATTCTGAGAGATAGCTTTAGTTAAATTGGATCCTCTCCAATGGGCTTCTACTCTACCAATACCACAATAATAGAGATCTTGAGGATCCCTATTGTGGAATATCCTGAAATGATTAGAAAGACTATGTTGCATATAGCCCTTTCTGATCCTGTTCACGTGTTCTCTCAACCTCACTCCTAGCCTGCGAGTGGTCCCCCCCACATATTGGGGACCACACGGACAGGCCAGGATGTAGGTGACATGGGTGGTATCACATGTGATGATTTTTTTTATTTCAAAGGATCTTCCCAAAGCACGAGACTCAAAATATGTAGTTTTACATTTTCTATGTTTGGAAGTTTTACAAATGACTCATCTACCACAACTATAATAACCAGTCTGATCTAGAAAGGTGCAATTTTTTTAGTCGGACATTGTGAGCTAGTTTAAGGCACAGTGTGGATGGCTTAGTGTAAATAAACTGAGGTTTATTTGGCAGGATGTTCTGTATCTCCTTATCTCTCAGCAAGAGAGGCCAGTGCTCCCTCATTCATTTTTTCAAACCGATTGTATTGCCGTGTACAGCCTATCATAAAAGCAAGCCCATAGTCCTTCTTGTTTTTGGCCCTTTTCTCAAAAAGTTTGTTCCTCTATAAATTTTGTATGGTTTATTTTGTCTTCTCCAACTCTCTACTCTTATACCCCTTCTCTCTGAATCTCTCTGCAATAATTTCTGCTTGAATATTGTAATCCTCTATGGAGTCACAATTTCTCCTCACTCTTAACATCTGACTTCTAGGAATCCCTTCTAACCATCTAGGATGGGGACAACTTCCTATCGGGATATATCCATTTCTGTCAACATCCTTGAAGTATATAAGAGTGTGGAGTTTTTTGTATATGACAAGATCTAGAAATTGTATTGCTTCATTGTTGAAGGTTTCAGAGAAAGAAAGATCAAGGGGGTCGTTCCCCATTTCTCTTTAAAAACCCTTGATGACTCCTGCGTTTCTGGCCATACTGTAAAAATATTGTCGATATGCCTCCTATATACCTTAACTTGGGGTATATTCCTTCCAAAAATGGCCTCTCTTTCCCACCAACTCATAAAGAGGTTTTTGGCTAATTCTAGTTGTAGCAGAAAATATTTTTATAAACCAAAAACTCTATTGCGCCGTGGAACAATTATAGTGATAAAGTTCAAATAAATACTATAATATAAATCTTTACATAAATATGATATACATTTGATGGAACAACCATTTAGGCTGTTGGGGGGCTGCTGTAATCTTAGGCGAACCCGTTTAGTCCATATATACACAATACAACATTCAGCGCCTCCCCACAATCATCGATTAAAATTCAAATTAGTGTCCATATGAAGTTCAAACCATATGATGAATAAATAAAGTGCCTTCCGTGAATAAAGTGACGTTAGTGCTCATAAAACTGCCATGTGCATAGAGGTGCAACAAAGGTGCCAGGTGCTTGCTCCCCTCTCGTGTCCCCACTCACCCTAAGGCGTGGACCTGCTGCTTTGCAGTCAACAGGTCAAACAAGCGATTATTGTAGATGACTTTACAGCTGGGCACTGGAGAGGTATGGCAGCAACAGCAACAGCGACTCTTCAAAAATCAAGCCTTATTGTGCTCAAAAAAATAAAAAATACCATAGTGTAGACAGTCTAAAAAATATCACATTTATTGTGCAGACAAATGCCTACTTACAACAGGACTGAGATCAAGCGCATTGGAACAACACAGCGTGGTCACTGCTACAACCCGCATCCGTTCGTCTCCTCCTGGCGGCGGATGTGACGTGGATGGCTGCGACAGGGCGGAAATTACGTCAACGCGTTTCGCTCCCAAGATTAGAGCGTCATCACGGACGATCACTTATTTATGATCACTTATTTGTCACTGCCAACACTGTTTTTTGTCTATATATATTTGTGGGGGGTGATTAGCACTCATACAGTATATGACCCGATCAATATAATAATTTTTACTTTATTACTCAGCGCAGATTTTTAGTTTATTCACAAATGGACACAAATGGATGTTTAAAAGGCATGTTAAGGTCCACAATAAACAAACAGCAACCAGGTAACAGGACTCTATCCAGCACACCGGAGGACCTTATGAATGGTCATCCAGAAGGTTCTCCAGTGTGCTGGGTACAGTCCTGGTGACCTGGTTGCTGTTTGTCTATTGTGGACCTTGAAATGCCTTTTAAACATCCATTTGTTTGTGAGTAGTCATCCAGAAGGTCCTCCGGTGTGCTGGATACAGTCCTGGTGACTGGTTGCTGTTTGTCCATTGTGGACCTTGACATGCCTTTTAAACATCCATTTGTTTGTGAGTAGTCATCCAGAAGGTCCTCAGGACACAGGAATAATTTTGCACCCCTCTAAATGTTGCGCCCGGGGAGAGTGTACCTGCTGCCCCCTCCACGCTATGCCACTGGACGGATGGAGAGTGGGGGAAGGGGCCGGTAAATGTCATTTACCGACCCCTTCCTTTTTTTTTTTCAAGAAGTTTTATTGAGGCATTAAATTACATAGGTACAAAGGCAAAGAGTAAGATTACAGAAGATAGCGTGCCTATTTTTCCAGTATGGTAATGCTTACACATAACAATATGTAGGATAACAGTAGCAAAAGCAATACATACATAATAGGACTGATCTGCTGGTGAGGTTTGATATTATGAGGGGGGGAGGAAAGCTGGGGACGGGACTGGGGGAGAGACCACAAAAGATCTGAGAGCAGAGGGGGGGAGAAAATTCCCGGAGTCCCGGCAACTTCAATATCGGAAGCCGTGAGGCGGCAGTCACCCCCGACACCATTAATGGGAATAAGATAACTACCAATGAGGACACAACCAGGAGGGATGGGTAGCTTGATGGATCTGGGAATGAAAGTGGAGACCATCTCCCCACCGAGGATTGGTAATAGGGGTTTCGCGTGGGTAGAATGGACCCTGACAAGATGAGTAAGGTTATAGCTATACCCGGTAATTGTTGTTTAGAGTCCTGAATCCACAGTGAAAGGGGTGTGAAGCTCTTGGCAGCCATAAAGGTCCCTGAAGATATCATAGTAGGAGAGAGGGCATTTGATGAAGGAAGCAGATTCCTCTGAAGACTAAGTTTTGGTTATAAAAGTTTGCCACTTCTGTAAGAATTTCTCCCTAGAAGAGGGGTGAAAGAAGTCCACTGCTAGCCTTTCCCTGTAGAGCACTGTTGGAAGATCTTTTTTGATTTTGATTTTGGTCTTTGGGTAGTTGTAGCGCCGTGATGGCTGTGATGTATGACAGCACTTGGTCCCATAAGTAAGAAATGTGTTGACAGTTCTAGAAGCGATGGGCCAGGGTGGGCTGGGGATGTGAACAAAGTGGACAAGAGGCACTTTTAGGGTCCGATTTGTCATGCCGGTAGGGGATATAGGCTCTGTGTATTATCTTCAGCTGAGTCTCTCTCCATTGCTCATTGGGTGTGAGCCATAGGACTGAGTTATAGCCCTCCAGGATCTTGTTCGCTACATTTTCCATGGGAAAGTCTTTAGACCAGTTAGATTGTCTTGAGGTAGTGGTAGAAGTGCTGGCGTGCAGCCGTAGGGGTTTATAAATATCTGAGACTGAGTATGATTTTCTGTTGATCAAGTTGTCCAGGAAGGATGCTCTGAATCTGGATGAGGTGACGGTGACAGTGGAATGCAAGAAACTGATACACTGGCTGTGTTTAGAAGCTATGTGTTTGTGGTAAGGCATATCTCCTAGCAATAGTCTGGAAAGGTAGGGGGGTACCCTTTGAGGGGTCACACAGAATCGCAAAAGTTTCCAGGCCTTTTTTTCCATGTTTGGAAGGCTTTGTGCTCCATTCCCGAAGGGAAGTCAGGGTGTCCTTGGATGGGCAGATGGCTGGAGATGGTTGATGGGAGTGCAGGTAATTTGCAGGTCTCTCTCCATGCAATAGAGGTGTCCCTGAGAAGTAGGTTGTGTTGCAACGTAGGGGTCAGGGTTTTCCACCGAGTGTGCAATAAGGCTGGTAGTGAGTAGGGATGAACCATTTTTGATTCCAGTTCAAAGTTGGAGTATTTGGAAGAGTGCGTTATCCAATCTAGTCCAATCTTTACTAAACAAGCCAGATTATAAAGTCTTACATTGGGCATGTTAGCGCCTCCTTTGCTCCGGGGGAAATGCAGTTTTTTTAGAGCTATACGGGGTCTTTACCGTGCCATATAAATTGGGTAAATATGCTATTCAGTGTTTTGACGTCCTTATGTTTCATCAATAAGGGTAATGTTTGTAGCGGGTATAGAAGTCGGGCAAAAGAGACCATTTTAATCAGGTGGCATCTCCCCAAAAGCGAAAGAGGAAGATCCATCCAGCTGGTCAATTCTCTATTAATTATTTCAAGGATTGGTGTATAATTTATGGAGTATAGGGAGGCGGGTGTTTTCCCAATTTTTATCCCAAGATAAGATATGTGGGACTGAGCTATTAGGAAGGGTGAGTCATGTAACCCCTGTGGGTTACTACGTGGGCCTAGAAGTAATACCTTGCTTTTCCCATAGTTAATGCGGACACCAGAGCAATCCTTGAAATTATCAATGATGTTCTTGATAGTGTGGATGTCCATGGAGGGACGTGAAGAGAAAATAAGCACGTCGTTCGCAAACAGTGCAGAGCGAAGCTCATCTGTTCCTATCTGGATGCTATGTAGGGGGGCTATGTGCAGTATATATCTTGACAGGGGTTCTATGGCCAGATTGAATAGAAGGGGTGAGAGAGGGCACCCTTGTCTAGTGCCCTTGAAAAGTCTAAATTCCCTAGTCATTTGACCCTCAATGAAGAGTCTTGCTGAAGGAAAGGCATACATTTGCTGGATGAAATGTAGGAAGGGGTCTTTGAAGTCCAGCCTGGTCAGCACCATGAATAGCCAGTCAAAGTTGACGTTGTCAAAGGCCTTTTCCGCATCTAAGGTGATAATGGCTCTATCTGATCAAGGGTTCTTCATAGCTTCCTCTATGACCCCCATCACCTTCCTAATGTTCAGCGATGCGGTCCGGCCTTTGACAAAGCCTGACTGGGCAGGATGGATGATAGAGGGGAAAATGCTTGTGAGTCTGTTTGTTAATTTTTTTTTGACATGATTTTGGTGTCCAGGTTTAAGAGGGAGACAGGGCGGTAGGAGTCCGGTTCTAGGGGATCTTTCCCTTTTTTCTCAAGCAATTTTATTATGGCTTGGTTACTAGTTTGAGGGTATGCGCCTCCTGCCCAGATGCCCGTGTAAACCTTCAGTAGGGTAGGACTAATGGACTTATTTAGGGTTTTATAGAATTCCCCAGTTAAGCCATCTGGGCCAGGTGCTATGGCTGAGGGGAGATGTTGGATCGTTTTTTGTACTTCCTGAATGGTAACTGGGGCACTCAGTACTGACAACTGGTCCAGTGATATCCTTGGTAGATCAAGGGCGTCTAGGAATTGTAGTGCCTTAGTTTCTTCAATAGGGTCCGGGGCATATAAAGAGGTATGGAAGTGTAACATTACTTGCGTGGGGCTGGGGCTATGTATGAACTGTACCTGATTTATCCCTCAGTGCAGTAATATGTGTGGGCTTATATGGTCCTTTGCATAGTCTTGCCAATAATTTTCCGGCTTTATTGCCGTATTTATAGTGCACAGCGTCCGCCTGAGCTCACTTGGAGATTTCTATCGCATCCGCCCATAAATCGAAGTTCCTCTTGGCCTCATTCCATTCCTGCCTGTTCTGTTGATAGCTGGTGGTTGCTAACGCACGTTGGGCTGATATGAGTCTGGAGCTTGCCTCCTTGTAACTTTGGAGGGAGCGTTTTTATATGAAGAGGCATAGGAGATTATTCTATCCCTGATATACGCCTTCCCCGCCTCCCAAAATAGATTCGGGTTACTCGAGTGGTTCCCGTTTGTGAGTTCATAGTCCTCCCAGGCTTTGGCTAAGAACTGAATGAAATCAGTGTGTTTAGCTAAATGGGAAGGAAAGTGCCAGGGACGGCTCTGCTGATGATCAGCGGAGTTGTTGAGCGCAAAAGGATACGGGGGCATGGTCCGAAATGGACATGGCGTGTATTTCTGTCGTTTGCAGAAGGGGGATTATATCTTCAGTGCCAAAAATGTAATCTATTCTCGTGAGCACCTTATGTGGAGGAGAGTAAAAGGTGAATTCCCTGTCTATGGGGTGCTGCAATCTCCACAGGTCCACCAGGTGGAGGGAGTCCATAGTGGAGTTTAACATTGTAGGCCCTTTGACCATACGGTTTTTGGTTGCATGGGGGTGGGGTGTTATTTTGCCGTTTAGAAGGTTCATAATATAGTTGAAGTTGCCTCCTATTATGTAGGGAACCACAGGGAGTTTGAGGATGTGGGTAGAGAGATTGGTGAAAAATTGGCTATCAGGGTTGTTGGAGGCATAGACACTAGTTATTTTTAGTTCCCTGGAGCCGCATTGGACATGAATTGTGGCTACGTGTCCCTGGGAGTCCGTGTCTGAGGACAATATTTTGCCTGGGAAGTTTTTATGGACTAGGATAAGAGTGCCTGCCTTCCTACTTGATCCTTCGGATCCCACCACCGTGCCCACCCAAAGTTTTTTCATGCGATAGAAATCCCTGGACAGTAGATGTGCTTCCTGTATTGAGTTTTGAGGCGCTGGAGGTGTCGCAGAATTTTGTTTTGTTTGTTAGGAGAGCCACGCCCCTTGACATTCCATGTCTCCACTCTTAAATTTGGGGGAGCCATCGTGTGTGGGTAATGGTATCCTGGGGAAAGAGATAATATTAGTATTTTTGCATTGGGAATTCAACTACCTGAGTCCTGGATTGATAATGGGGGGGGGGGGGGTCCCGTTGATTCTTTTGTACTGGGGTAGACAATTGCAGCCAGAAAGTAGGGGAGGGTGGGGGGGGGGGAA